>JAZGSX010000137.1:0-25000 GCA_039519185.1 Astragalus membranaceus
AAATGTGCTGCTGTTTTATAAAAGTGAAGCGCTATTTTTAGTGTATTGTTACTTAAGATTTAAGACAATTAAACAAGAACATAATCAAACTGTTTGAATTCCACTTTCCACAAATTGGAATCTGCGGTAGGTGGCCACTAAGCCCCACTTACCACAGATTACAATTTGTGGTAAGTAGCATCCAATGCCTAACCACAAAGGTATGAAGTAAGATTTAAGGATGTTGTTACCCCAATTCTGGATGTGATGTTTATGAAGAAGTTGTAATATTATTATGGTGACTATGACGAATACACTCTATGAGTGTTCTATGACGACGATGACGAGTACTCCGGGTGAGTGAATTGGTGAATTGCACGTGTGTCCATAGTGTCTCATAGCATGTGCATATTATGACGACCCCTCTTATATCTAGCACTGCACCACTTCCAGAGTCTCTTACTATACTTTCATAGCCTCTAAGAACCTCTTCCAGGGCCAAAATGCCTTCAACATATCTTCAGGACTACCATTGTAATATAGACTCCACTTCTGCTGCTGACCAAACTACCTCAGGTATTCGGTGTCAGACACTTAGTTCATTTATGCCTATTTATATTAATGCATTTCAGTTAGAGAGTTAGCTGGTAGTTATAATTTGGTTAATTTGTTGTTAGAGCCTGGTTAATTTTCTGTTTAGTCTAACCTGAGTTAACACTTAGTATATGTATAGTTTTACCATAGTTAATGAAGCATGTTGAATTTATTTTCACATTTCTCTCACATCGAGGAAATTCTTATATGGCTTGACGCGGATCTTCAGATCTATAGAATTAATTAGTCCAGAATAATTGTTATACATATTAGATTTATCTTTTCAAAGAGTCGGATTGTGTTCTATTTTTCATAAAATCGCGTGTTTTATTTGCTTTATAAGATGAATTATAATTTCAAACTATCATCTTAAACACACTGGAGTTAAAGAATCACTATGATCAATATAACACACTGAATTTAATTTGGCTTCAGCCACAACCCCTAATTTTTAAGGAACAAAATGATGAGTATACTCAAACAAATACCAATTAAGAAACAACAAGCAACCATTCTTGAGATCAAAATCCTAATAAGAAGATCCACATCCTTTTGGATAGTCTTCTCGCCATCAAAGGAGAATATTCACTTACATGAAATTCAGTGATTCCCAGTTCTCAAATGAATCTGGGACTGAACCAGTTAATCTGTTGGAGCTCAAATCTTTGAAAGAAAAAAAGATAATTATTATGATGAATTTATGGCACATGGCATAGACGAATCACAAGTATATAATATAAAGTTTTCAATAATTTTATCCTTTCATTTTTTGCTGTCATGTCTGAAACACAATATTGCAGAAAATAAGTTGCAAGATGATGCATATTGAAAAGTATAATTAAGCACTTCCATAATCATAACATAATAGTGAAGCATAGTCACTTTAAAACAACTGGACAGGGAAAGGAGGGGGGGGGGGGGATGTTCCGTGAAAGAGTCTTTGTGCAATTGTCAAATAAGCATACTCTAGAATTGAAGATAAAAAGATCAAAATGAGTATTGAGAAGTGACTACTGGAATGCATGATGATTTAACTTCTCTCATTCTAAAAGCAGCCTGGAATTTCGTTACTAGTATACTAGTATCTCAGTGAGGGACAGATAAAAGGAAATAATATTCTAGCAGGCTCAAATTTCTCTTCTTTGTTACACACATATTAAACTTTAAAGTAAAATTACAGAGATGATAATTTCATGCATGTATAACCATAATATACCAATGATGCAACTTACAGAGTTTTTAAACTTTCCATTTCGCCAATGTAGTTTGGAATAGGACTAGTGATTGAGCAATTCCTCAATTCCCTGAATTACAAAGATAAACCAGTTGACAAAAGCCTAAATAAATCATACATTTCTTCATATATAGCATACATAGAAAAGTTTTCCACTCACAGTCTTATCATGCGTTTCAAGTCCTTCAGATCAGGAAATGTCATAGCTTGTGTCTTCAAATCAGATATCCTCCTGATACATAATAATGTTTCATCAATGAAAAGAAATACATTCCATAACCGATGGGAAATGCAATCAAAATGTAACACTTCAAGAATATTTTCAAAAGGAGAAAGTACTCACAACTCCTTCAAATTTTTCAAGACAGATATGCACTAGTGGAAAAAATGCCTTTTATAACTGTCATTTATATCGGTTAAAAACGGCTTGATATTAAAAGTGACGCGGTGGCAGTTTTGTAATTAAAATTACAATTTTTATATCGGTTGCCACTGGAACCGATATAGAAAGTACAAAAACCATCTTTCATATCGGTTCCCTTGCATAACCATTATAGAAAGTCCAAAAATTTAGGCTTCCATAATGGGTCACAAAACCACCCGTTATAGAAACGAAAAAAGTTAGGCTTTTCTAATTCCCATCTCTATTCCTTCGACGTTTCTCATTCACTCTCCCATTTTCACTCTTTTCTAACTAACTTTCCCCTCTTCTCCATTGAACCTCCTATCTCTGCCACTTCCTCCTCCTTCCTCCGCTCTCTTCCGCGCTCCTCCACCCTCCTCTGCTCACCTACGACCTCCTCTCCTCTGTTCCGTCTCACTTTTCCTCCCCCACCACTCTTCATCCCTAAATCGACCACCACCACCACGTGCTCTCCACTCTGGTCGCGTGCCACCCCCCACCACCACCGGACATAGATCTCTTCTTCTTCCTCAAGGGTAAGTTTTATGCTTCTATTCTTCTTCTAACACAACATCCCTAACTTTTGATTAACTCGAAACCCTAACCCCCTCTTCCTAATTTTTGAATTTTCTGGCTTCTGGAGATTCTAGTTAGGGTTCACATTGTGTGGATTGACACCAGGAGCTGCATAGCCGTCGCTCTCATCGAGTTTTCCCTTTCGCGGATTTTGTTGCATCAAAGAATTTTGTAAATCTGAAGATCACTGTAGGTTTTGATTCCTATTTTGGTTTAATTTCCTTATTTTCTTTTATTGATTTTGATCGAAATTTTTTTTATTAGATTAAAATATTCCAACTACTTATGCTTCTTAATACTTCAAATGTGATTGTTCCTTGTTCGCATTCTTGAAATCGAAAATGGAATTCATAAGCTTAGGGATGGACGACAATGGTGAGGAAAGCACCTATCGCCTAGAAGGTATTTGTATTAAGTTCTCTTTGAAGACATATTCACTCTCTATAGATTCAATCGCTACATACTCCTCTCACGTGAAATAGTTGAGAGATTATATCAATTGGTTTGTTTGCTGATAAGTGGTCATTGGATATTAGCTTGATAATAGTGGCACTTGGATGATTTTGTTTAAGTTTGTGCACACTTTATGTTTGGATGTCATGTTTTCTAACATTTATCATCGCATATTTCAAATCATTTCAGGTCATGGATAATGGATGCTACATTGTCGTTAGATAAATTAACTTCACAACTGATTACTGTTTTATTTCAATACTTGCTGAATATGTTTATTTCATTCCATTTGTGTCTCGCCTCAAGCATATGAAAGATATGAAAATTTATTTCCATTTAACTTTGTCTATTATTTCTTCATATACGAAAGTAAATGCTCAAGTGTTGTTGATTGCTTTAAGTTTACTTGGTTAGTTTGATGATCCATCTACATACAAGGATAAAGTGGTGGGCGTTGCATCCCCTGGAGCTGCAGTAGACCAAGTTGTGTTCACTACAGACGATGCTGAAGAATGGAATGCACAAGGAAAGAGTTCCATCTTGGTATTCCTTTTTATTATCAAGCAACCATTTGTTTCCATTAGTTCTTGATATATGACAGAACTTGAGTTGAACCAAAACATCTAATCCTTGTCGTATTACTTTCATTTTTTGCTAGTTTTTGTGTGTCATGCAATGGTGAATGGCAGTGTCATATGGGAATGCATAAGCACACACATATGCATGACTTTAGAAATGGACCAACTCATTTTTCTTTATCATAGTAGGCCTCAATTTATCATTCCAGGTGTTCTAGTTATGATGCATAGAAGAATCTGCATAACCTTGAACTTTTACAATGATAGGATTTATCTTGTAAGCTTTTACAATTCAATAATTATATCTTTAAGCATTCCTTTTGGATGGCAAGACAAACGTAGTCTTTTCCATCAATTTCTCTAAGATTTGTTAAACATTAATTAAATGATATTCACTAATTGATAGTCTTTTCTAGTTTTATTCTTGTTGGCAATATGTTAGGGGTCAATGAGTTCATCAGCTCCAAAGAGCATGACATACATGCGCAACAGCTTATAGAAATATTGTCAAGATCATGACATACTTGGAGATTCCCATCTATGATCTTTAGCCACACAAATCTTTTGTAGAGTTGTCAATGTCAAATTACTTGTCAGCAGGTAAATTTATTGAACTCTCTCCTCTTTCATTCACTTGTATGTATCTACTTAACTCACATCAAGTTGCACCCTTTTGTTGTTTCTTTTCATTTGGTTTAGCTTAATTGTCTTCTTTTCATAAATAAAAATTCCCATTGACAGGCCAATAAGGAGAATGATGAGGTTTACACACATGTTACTTTGCTTCCCCACATAGAGGTATTTGTCAAGTTATTTCTGTTCTATTGCATTTTGGTTTGAATTTCTTCTTTGGAAATAGCCTAGTTTTTGAGTTAAGTATTGGATTCTTTTAATTTTTTTTATCTTCGTTCATTTATTTGAAGGAAGGGCACTAGCATATATGAATTCTGTTTATTTTTTGACTCACTGCAGGATTATAGGCAGCAAAAACCCTCTCAAGAGATTGCTACAAAAGACCTACGTGGTGTGGACTGGAAATTTTGCCATATTTATAGAGGACTATAGAGGTAAGTGAAGCAGAAAAACTGTTTGGTTGGCTTCATTTGTTTACAATGAATGAAACTGTATGAGTTCTGTTGAAGAGTTTACTCATCCTGTCATGTAACTAGGAAATCAGTTTGTTTGACTAGGATTTGGAGGACCTTTGCATGTGTTTGATTTTGTTCAAGTGGGTGACATTTCATGAATTTGTTATGTTGGTCCGCAGCATTAGTATGGAAGTGAAGCTATATTAATGCTTGTAATGAAATATGGGTAAGTCACAGTTGCAGCCTAACAAAAATGATTAATTCTTTCATAACCTAATGTGTTCAATGTCGTAGAATTACACTTTTAGCAGCATTTTGAGACCTCTTACACGTCAAAAGGACTATGGACATATAGGAAAGAATGGAGGGTTGAATGAATGGAAATGCCATATAAGTAAATAAGATAGAGTGATAGACTTTCATCCCTTGTGACAACTAAGTGAAGTATAAACTAAATTTTTAAATAGCAAGTCTATCACTCTTATTTACTTATATGGCACTTATATGGCATTTCCATTCACTCAAATGTTGTGACAACTAAGTTAAGTATAATGATCAGTAGTTGATATAAGAATCAGAACAAATATTGTGGCATTGCCTAGATTTATGGAGGGCTCTTAGAATTATGCAGAGTAGTATTGTTGTGTAGCATCTATGTTTATTTGTTTCATGTCTACTTAACATCTGATAAATTCACAGTCTGTTGTTTTATGATTAAACTAACAATAACAATTAGATTATCTTTTCTTACTGGTGATATTAACAAATTATGTACATGTTCTGGTGTGTGCAGGAATCAGTCCCCCTGATTTCTAACATATGGGAAACATAAGATCAGGTCGTGAAAACAAACTACACAACATTCTTTCTTTTGATGATTTCCGTCCTGTTAATGGTTAGTACTCAGTCAATCGTTTAGATGATAGAATGGGCCTTATTCAATTTTAGATCAAAAAAATGTTTTCCTCTTATATTGAGTTCAATCATTTCCAACATTGTTTGTCATTTACACAGCTTATCATTGAGATTAGTTTCAATTGATTTAGTATTAGTCATTTGATACATGCACTTTTTTTATGGACATGATTGTCAGTTAAAGCAAAGTTAAACAATAAGCTTTACTTGGTGTACTTAATGATTTTCTTTTTGTAGGACCATATCGAGAGGGGAAATATTGATCTAAGCCTACTACAGTTCCGTGTCCTCGACGAAGCTGATGAGATGCTAAGGATGGGCTTTGTTGATGATGTTGAACTCATTCTAGGTATTTATTTTGTTTTTAGCTCGTTCTAAATTTTGTGTATTATTTTTATAATAGAAGAGTAATGAGGGTAAGCTCCAAATACTCCAAGCATCAGCTGTTTCTCTAAAACGTCTTAGTCTTGAAAGGCCTAAGAAACTAAGCCGACAACAGCTTATCTAGATAAAGTAGTTTGTGGCTATTTAAATGAAGGCAAATGAAAGGGAGTGTTGGATGCAATTCCAGAAAATGAAGCAAATGAAAATGAGAAATATCCTTCTAGTTCAGTACTTGCTTCTAATTAATTACACTAAAATTAGTTTTCTTCTTTTGAAGTATATTATGTTATTGTCTAACTTTGTTTTTTTTCTTTCTTTGTGTTTTAATGACTATAGACTTAGACTCCATCAAAAGTGAAAATAAGGAGCCATTCTGATTTGTAGCATTGGTGTGCCATGTGAAGATGTGCTGCTTAGCAACATAGATTTAACATTCAATGGAACAAATACTATTGCTAAAATTGCTAATGTTAAACCTATAGGTCGGGGGAAAGTACCTACTCTGTAGATTAGATTGAAATAAATCATAAGCCATAGTCTTCCTTGCCTATGGTTTTTCTCTTCAATTTTAGATTGTAAATCCTTCACAGATTAACTTATATATACGTGTTGCTGAGGTTACTTACAAATAACATTAAGAATTTAATATAAGTTAGGCTTCAGAAGAAAAATGGCACTTCGAGTTGATCAAATCATGCTATTCTCCATTTTGTTAGAATATTTGAGATTATACAGTATATACCTATCTTATTATGTTGATCAAAAACCACTTTTTTTTAAAAAAAAAAAATTCAATTTTACATCGGTTCTTAATTCACCTGATGTTAAAAATCAGTATTTTATATCGGTTCTGAAAGAAAACCGATGTTAAAAAGGAGTATTCATATCGGTTCGCAGTACAACCGATGTCAAATATAAGCGAAAACTGACTTTCCATATCGGTTCGCATATATAACCGATATAAAAAAACTTTTCATAACGGTTCAGGAACCGATATGAAATGTCCCTTTTTTTATATCTCCTTTTTCAGCATCGATTCAGGAACCGATATGAAATGTCAATTTTAACCGATATAAAATGCATTTTTTCCATTAGTGATGACATGAGGATTTGGGCCTTCCAAGGATGTACCTTACAAATCCCTACAAAGAAAAGTTTTTTCTCAGATAATAAACTGCATCTTAAGCAAAGATTATGGATGAACCATAAGCTAGACTCACAATCTTTCAAGTTTGGTCCAGTTCCCAATGAAACTAGGGATCTTCCCAGATATACTGCTCCCATCCATCCTACTGCAGAAAATGCAAAGTGATTTCAGAATTTAACAAATACATAAAATGAAAACTGAAAAGAAAAGTTGTATCATATCATATTACTTACAATTCAGTGAGATTCTTCAAATTGCCTAATCCTTCTGGTACAGCCCTTGTAAAATTATTAGCAGAAAGCAGTCTGCATATTCATTCACAATATGCAAAATAAGAAGTTAGGTATGGTTTGGCAAAGAAATATGAAGATGATATAGATCCCCAAAACAATCACAGGAACACACTACTACTAAGAAGAAAACGAATGCACAGATTCAAAATTACCAATGTAGAAGAAAATATAGGAACCCTAACAAACTTATTCCATCTTAATTTGGTATCACAGGAGTAATCTCATATTCCATGAAATCAACAAACTCTCAGCAAACGAATGCACAGGTTCAAAATATAGAAACCCTAACAAAGAAAGAACTCACCCTTGAAAGAAAACCCTAGAAGAGGTAACAAAGACAGAGTGAGGCCGATTGTGCTGGTTTTGGAGAGATGGAGTGAGGGCGAAAAGGAGCGCGATAGTGATGCAGAGACGGCGCGACGGTGAGACTGAGTCAGACGACGACGCGATGGAGAGACAGGGTGAGCCGAGAAGAAGAGAATACGGCGTGAGAGGGATGCGAGAGAGTGAAGATATGCGAGGGGGTGAAGAGCTGCGAGAGCGATGGGGAAACTGAAATGCGATTCTCTTTGAGAGCGAAGAGATGCGAGAGATTGTTAGCCTGCATTTTTGACAGGTTCAATTAAATGCAGTTAACGAGGTTTGACTTGCTAATTTCAAGAGGAAAGGTGTTGATTTCGACAGTGAGAAGATTTCTCAAGAAGGTTCGATGCAGTGTTTAACTTAGTAGAAATTGAAGAATTGAAGCCAATGGTTCGACGAGAAGAAAATAAGTGATAGATCAGAAATCAAGCGCTCATTGTCGAAACGGCGTAGCATTCATTGTGGTCGAAGCAATGTTTTAAAAACCGGACCGGACCGGCCAGTTCAACTGGTTGAACCGGGAACCGGACCCCCGGTCGGTTGGTTCAACCCCATTTGAACCACAGTCCTGTGGAACCGCCCAGAACCGGATCGAACCGGGTTGAACCGCGGTTCAACCGCTTTGAACCGGAAACCGAACCGGATTGAACTGCCCGAAATACATTTTTTTATTTTTAAATTTACTTTTTTCTCCAAAATTTAATATTTTTTATTTTTTATTTAATAAATTACTCATCCGGTTCAACCATGGTTGAACCGATTGAACCATGAACCGGAGGCCTCGCCGGTTCGATCTCCCGTCCGGTTTTAAAAACATTGGGTCGAAGACATGGCAGTTACCATTTTTCAAATTCTATGTACAATTAGTTAGTTAGTTATTGTGTTTTCCTGCTCGTATAAATAGTAGTTTTTCATAGGAAAAACGGGTCACAAATTCACATACAGAATTCTGAAACTCAAACTTCCAACATCACAGAGAAAACGAATCAGAGAACAATGTATGACCTTGTGCACCATTCTCTTTATAATTAATGCAATTTCACTTTTACTTTCTTAAGTTTTCTGCATTTTATTTGTTTTCTTTTCGACTTCTACTCATAATTCCCCTTTTTAGAGATAACTTCGACGGTTATCTTCATATTTTCAAGTTTTAACCGCAAGAACACTCATATTTTCTGGAAAAGCTTTAACACAAATGTTCTGGGATTTTCTAGTTGATCCTTCAAGCAACATTAATTTGTAACTAGCGGTGTTTACCAAAAAACACGGTAAACAAATTGGCACGCCCAGTGGGACATTTGTGCTAGTTTTTAAAGTTTTTTTCTCTGAAATCTTAAAACTTGTGATTTAATTTTTGTGCATGCGTTTAAGGAGTGGTAAACATCTTTCAAAGATGGCGCGCTCTAATGTACACAATGCTTCTGCATCAAATGCACCAAGTTCACAAGAACAAGCGTCAGTTAGTGACGCTAACGCTACGAATGTCGTGGGAGTAACCGCTTCCATGCCTTCTTCGACAGTTTTGGGCGTAACCGCTGTAACTGCTACTGTACTTACTCCTGTGTTGATGATGACAACGGCAACATTGACACAGACTAACGCAATGGCTTCTGTGCCACCAATATTAGGACCAACAAGTCCTTTAATGGCTATTCCAATGATTGGGAATATGCCATTTAATTTGCCTATGAACAGTAGGAGTTATCCATATGGCATGCCAACAGCCTTGATGGCAGGCCTTCAGACAAATTCGTCTACCTATGCGGACAATGCAATTACAGGATTTACGCCTACACATAGTTCATCAGAGAACATTTTTAGTCGAAATGTTCAACCTTCATTGACCACGTCATCTTTGTTGGCATTAAGGCAACAAATGGATGAAAGTAATCATGATATGGTTAATATGTTGACACAACAAATTGGTACAGTGTTTAACCCTCTATTACAAAACACAAATAATAGTTACCAAATGTTAGCAACACAAATGGGAAGAATTGCTGATTTCTTTGGCACTCCACCAGGGCATAACCAGCAAATTCCTCAAATTCAGAATGTTAGGCCTGTTGAAATCCCTATAGAAAGGCCCAACAATGCAATTCCCATCAATTAAGGGCAACAACCTGTTGTAAAAGAGCCTGTTCCTGATGTTGTGATAGTCAATAGGAACCAAAATGCTGATGAAGTGGTTAGGCAAGTCCAACAAAATAATTTTGGAACCCAAAACAATTTGGCTAATCTTGTCGAAAATATTCTAGCCCAAAATGGTCTCAATTTAGGCTTACATAGGCCTAATTTTGTGTCACCTTTGTCGGATTATATATTGCAAACAGAATTGCCCAGGGGATGGAAAATCCCTAAGTTCACAAAATTCGTTGGGGAAACTAGCGAATCTACTGTCGAACACGTTGCTCGTTATTTAACTGAGGCTGGTGACATAGCACACAATGAGAATTTAAGAATGAAATACTTTCCAAATTCTCTAACTAAAAATGCTTTTACATGGTTCACCACTTTATCTCCACATTCCATTTTTAATTGGAATAAGTTAGAAAAGGCTTTCCATGAACAATTCTATATGGGCCAATGCAAGATTAGTCTTAAGGAATTGGCTAGCGTTCGATGTAAAGTGGCAGAGTCTATTGATGACTATCTCAATAGATTTAGACTTCTCAAGGCAAGGTGCTTTACTCAAGTGCCTGAACACGAGTTAGTCGAAATGGTCGTTGGTGGCCTAGACTATTCTGTAAGAAAAAAATTAGATACTCTGCATTTAAGAGATATGGCACACTTGGCTGATAGAGTTCGACAGGTCGAAAGGCTTAAAGATGAAAAGGCTAGAACTAGTAGGTTCAATAATAAAAAAGAAAAAGTCGCATATGTCGACACTAATGACAGCGACCAGGAATTCGACATATCGTATGAGGATGTCGAAGAAGAGGTTAATGTTGCAGAATTAAAAACTGGGCCTCCTTATACGTGTAAAGTGTTAAAGCCATCAGATGGGAAAAATCCTGTCGAGCCTAAAAATGATAAGTTTGTTACAAAAACTTACACCTTTGATGTTTCTAAATGTGATGAAATATTTGATCTTTTAGTTACTGATGGTCAAATTTTGGTGCCTAAAGGTCTGAAACTACCACCATTGGAACAAAGAAAGAAAAGGGGTTTTTGTATATTCCATAACTTTTTAGGCCATAACACTTCTCGTTGTGTTGTTTTCAGGAATTTGGTCCAGAAAGCTCTCAATGAAGGTAGGCTGAAATTTGGTGACAAATCAAAGCCTCCAATGCAAATCGACACTGATCCTCTTCCAACAGCAGAGACAATATGCTGAAGTCGACATCATGGTTGTCGAAACCATTGAAATTGTTGCTGGAAATGATAATTTGACAAAAGATACTGAAGTTTCTGAGGCTAATGTCGAAATGGTCACTGAAGACCAATATACTGAGAAAATGAAAGTTGCGTACCCAAAAGCAGAAGAGGAATTAATTGATTTCCTTAATCGCTGCAAGATAAGCAACACAGAAGTGATGCTATGTCCAAGATGCAGTTCTGTTTTTGACAAAGAAGCTGCAAAGAGCCTTGAAGGTTATCGACCTCAATTGAAGCGGAAAGGAAAGTGGGTCGACAAAAGGCCAAAGTTCAGTTTCGACAAAAGAGGGATACCATACAAAGTTAATTCGACAAAGCATACTCAGAAAGAGCAACTTAAGACTTATGTTCCATCAACAAAGTCTCCTATAGAGAAATGGGTGTACTCCAGTGGAAAGAATAATGGATACTTACCCATGAATTCTAGTGGGAAAAGTTTTAGTTATCAACCAAAACCCACAAAAATGGTCAAGGGCAGCACCAGTACTGGCCAAAACAAGGCACTTGAATCTAACAAGTATACCTATAACAACAATTACAAAGGGAAGAATCCCATGACTAGAACTCAATGGCGCAGACACCAACGCCAAAAGAAAGTTATTGGTGCAGGACAAATAGAGAGTTCTAACAAAAAACACGGTAAATGGCTAGAAAGCCAGCTACTGAGAGGATATTTCCTCCACTCTGAGCAATCAAAGAAGGCTTTAACTTAGACGAAGAAATGGAGTCTAATTTTGCTGATTCTGGGTCAGACTTTGATGTCCTATGCAATGTGGTCTCACTTCTACCAATTGAGTATGATGTAGTTTCTGAAGTGAATGATGTCGAGGAAGATTTTGGCAAAGAGACTACTTATAAACCAATTTGTTACTATGTGCTGAAGAATGGTTGTGTTGAAGAACAACATGTTGTATTTGAGAAACCAGATTGTGGAATGATGAACCATCTCAAACCTTTGTTCATTCAAGCTAAAGTGAACAACATAGGTGTCAACAAGATTTTGTTCGATGGTGGTGCTGCTGTAAACTTGATGCCACAACATTTGTTGAGGAAAATTGGTAAATGTGATACTGATTTGAGGCCACACAACGTGGTGCTCACAAATTATGAAGGCAAAACTGGCCACTCACTTGGGGCCATTGAAGTCGAGTTAGCTGTGGGTAGCATCAAAAAATCAACGTTGTTTCTGGTAGTCCCTTCTAAGGCTAACTACAACTTGTTGCTAGGAAGAGAGTGGATACATGGCGTGGGGGCAATACCATCAACTGTTCACCAAAGGCTCATTATTTGGAGAGAAGATGGTTTGGACGAAAATATTGAAGGTGATCAGAGTTACTTCAAAGCAGAGGTAAACACTATCACTAAGAAAACTTTCGACAAACAATTGGCGAACATTGCGCCATGCTCTTCTTCTGATCTTGGTTATGTATGCCAAGATAATGTTTTTTCCTCAGTTACTCTTCACCCAAACTATGGATTTATTTGGGAGAGGGAAGTTATGGATGAGGATAATCACCCAAGAGGCTTTTGCAAGCCTACTGGGTGGGATGGACCATAAATAATTTATTTATCTCTAAGCCCAATGCATGGGATAGAATTACGACCTATGTGGCCGAAAACAAAGAAAAAGCGGCTTTGGAAGCCGAGTTACAACAACAAATGGTTACTGAAGCCAGTGACAGTAATAGTAAGGAAGACTTGGTCGAAGACCAAAGGCTGGATTGTGTATATGATGATGAGCCTTTAGGTTTTGAAAAAGACCCAATGGGTTCGACCAAGAAAATGCATGCACGAGATCCCTTGGAAGAAATTGACTTGGGAGATGGCTCTGTAAAAAGGCCAACATATATTAGTGCAAAGATTGACAAAGATTTCAGGATGCAAAATGTCGAACTTTTGAAAGAATTTAAAGACTGTTTTGCTTGGGACTACAATGAGATGCTAGGTTTGAGTCGAGAAGTAGTGGAATTGAAGCTGCCTATACGACCAGAAAAGAAGCCAGTGAAGCAGACACCAAGAAGATTTGCACCACAAATCCTGTCGAAGATCAAAGCAGAAATCGAAAGACTACTCATGAGCAAGTTCATCAGAACTTCCAGGTATGTAGATTGGTTAGCAAATATAGTTCCTGTTATTAAGAAAAATGGAACTCTTAGAGTTTGCATAGATTTCAGGGATTTAAATAATGCTACACCCAAAGATCAGTACCCTATGCCTGTGGCAGAAATGCTTGTTGATTCAGCAGCAGGCTTTGGATATTTAAGTACGCTTGATGGTTATTTTGGTTATAACCAAATTTTTATTGCTAATGAAGATGTATCAAAAATAGCATTTCGATGCCCAGGGGCATTAGGTGTTTATGAATGGGTGGTGATGCCTTTTGGTTTAAAAAATGCTGGTGTTACATACCAAAGAGCTATGAATTCTATGTTTCATGATTTTATAGAAAATTTTATGCAAGTGTACATAGATGACATAGTTGTTAAGTCTTCATCAGAAAGTGGTCATTTAGACCATCTTCAACAATCATTTGAAAAAATGAGAAAATATGGATTGAAAATGAATCCACTTAAATGTGCCTTCTGTGTACGTGCAGGTGACTTTTTAGGATTTGTTGTGCACAAAAAAGGCATTGAAATAAATCAAAACAAGACAAAGGCAATTTTAGAGACGAAAGCTCCTTCGACAAAGAAAGAATTGCAGTCGTTACTAGGAAAAATCAATTTCCTTAGAAGGTTCATTTCAAACCTAAGTGGCAAGACACAAGTTTTTTCGCCATTACTTCGACTGAAGAAAGAAGATGTGTTCAGGTGGGATCCAGAACACCAAAAAGCTTTCGACGAGATCAAGGGCTATCTTAGAAATAAAGTAATGAAATTGTATGTAGCAGCACCAGAATTGTCAATAGGTAGCATGTTAGCACAAGAGGATGAAAATGGTGTCGAAAGATCCATTTATTACCTCAGTAGAGTTTTAAATGATGCTGAAACTAGGTATCATCCATTAGAAAAGTTGTGCCTATGCTTGTATTTCTCTTGTACAAAATTAAAGCAATATATAAAGCCTGTTGATGTGTATGTTTACTCGCATTTTGATATTATTAAACATATGCTGTCGAAACCAATATTACATAGTAGAATTGGTAAATGAGCTTTAGCGCTTTCCGAGTATTCACTAACTTATCAGCCTTTAAAAGCTATTAAAGGCCAAATTGTGACTGATTTTATCGTCGATCACTCATTGGTCGAGATCCCATTAAATTTAGTGGATATTCAGCCTTGGAAGTTATACTTCGACGGTTCTAGCCATAAAAATGGTTCCGGAATTGGAATTCTCATTGTTTCTCCAACAAAAATACCAACGAAGTATATGATGTGAATCCACACATTCATCACTAAATTTAAGATCTAGAAAATTACAAATCTATATGAATCTCTAAGTCATGATGATGAACAAGAACACAATTTCAAGATTAGATGATGACACTTACTTGAAGAACACAAAAGTGAAGAAAGAATCAAATGTGGAAAGAATAGAGATGAAATGGAGAATGATGTCCGCCACTTTTTCCGTGGGAAGAAGATGAAGACCACACGTCACTTTGAGCTTCTCCAAGCCTCAAAGGTAGGTGCTCAAGGTTCCATTCCAAGAACCAAGTGAGAGAAAACACTAAGCTCTCAAAAATTCAGAATTCTATTTCATCAAAAGTCTCCCAATTACAAGGAGTGGAATAGTATTTATATGTTGGGTCTAATGGATCCTAAGCCCAACATGCAATCGACTTAGAGATAGGAAAACAAGGCCCGTGGCCGCATCAAAGTAACTAAAGACCTTAACCTATTCTATTGCCAACAAGGCTCAAATCAAAAGCAAATTACACTAGAAATTAAATCCTACATTTATAGAAAACTATTACAAGGAAATAGAAAACCCAAGAGTTTGGGATGTCTAGGAATTTCCCAAAGTAACCTTGGTAATTACAAGTCTTGATATTTGTGACTTCCATCCAAGCTCTCATGAGTAGGCTAGCCATGCATGTGGGCTCACGTCATACTCCCCCTCTTGAATTTCACTTGTCCTCAAGTGAACTCCCCTTCTTGGAAACCTACATCAAGCATGGAGAAAATCACTTATTTTGAAAATAAAAGACAACTAAACTAATGCATTAACTTCTTAGGCTCCACCTGGATCAAAAGGAAAGTAAGTGACCCCAAATAATAGTCTAGTCAAGCAAAATCCAAACACATGTTTAAGCAAAATCCAAAGCAAGGCAAGCTTCCAAGGAATTGAAACATACCTAGTAGAAGGAATGAAGAGTATAGGGAGAATATAATACCTTTGCAATTTTTCAACATTAATAAGTGTCTCCATTACCTTTACCTTTCCCTTTTGGGGCTGACTCTCGGAAGTGCCTTGAAGTTCCTTACTTTGTCCACACAAGAGTGGTTTTGGCAACAAATTCAAAGGTGTCCTAAACAAGAAATTAACAAAACTATGTGCAAGGAAATAGTTAGAGGTGAAAACCCTAGGTTCATATGATATATCATGCAAAGGTTTCCTAAAGCACATACAACCCTTCCTCTTTGGATCCTTGTTAGGCACTACAATTAAGCTCTTTGTTTTCTTTGGGTCATTTTCCTCAACCCTATTGCCTTGTATTTCATTGTGAGTGTCATGATCAAAACTAGGGGTGCCTACCACAACTACACTTTTGCCTTCCAACTTGAGATTGGCCTTTCTTTCTTTTTCCTCCTCCTCAATTTTATTTTTCAAAATGATTTGGTCTTTCAAAACTTCTTGAGGAATAAGGGGAGAAAGAACAACTTTCAAACTCTTATGCATAAAGGAGTATTTGTTAGTAAACCCATCATGGATTGCTTTTGTATCAATTTTCCATGGCCTTCCTAAGATTAGGTGGCCGACATTCATAGGGACAACATCACATAAGATATCGTCTTTGTACCTATGAATGGAAAAACTAACAAGCACTTGTTTATCCACAACTATTTCTTTTTGCTCATTAAGCCATTGTATTTTGTATGGGTTTGGATGATTGAGGGTGGGAAGATTGAGCTTTGTGACTAAGCGAGTGCTAGCCCAATTAACACAACTTTCAACATCAATTTGCAAACAACATAATCTAGTTGACACAAGACATCTAGTATGAAAGGTAGAAGGAATAGTAGTAGGAGAAGAGAAAGTTTCCTTACACTTTGGCACTTTGGCCGAAGCTTTATCTTTTACCGTATTAGGAGTATAGGCTTCCTCCCTCTTTGAATTGGCCTTCCAAGTATTGGTGTGGGTATACTTGGAGGATTTTTCTTCTTTGATGTCCCTCCTTCTATGGCTCCTTTCATTCTCCTCAACAACATAGCTAGGCCTCCTATTTCTTTTGTCATAATATTCACAAGAAGAGTCATATCTAATAGGGGAATGATAACTTTTTGGGGAATTATATCTCCTAGGAGAATCATATCTCATTGGGGAATCATACCTCAATGGTGAATCATACCTGCTATCAAATATGGACTTCATCATGCAATAATTTGTGTGTACCTACAAGAGAATGTTAGTATAAAAATAGTCATCAATAAGTCCTCACAAAAAGTGTTTACCTCTCCATGTGTCACTTCCCTCGTGTTTAGGCTTTTTAGGAACAAACACTCTCAAGGTTTTTGGGTACACAAATATAAAGTATAAGATCGAAGGTTTTTACACCAATAATGAGGCTGAATATGAAGCCTTGATAGCAGGACTTGAGATTTTGCTGGACTTGGGGGCAAAAACATGTCGAAATTAAGGGCGATTCTGAATTAGTTGTGAAGCAGTTAACTAAAGAATATAAATGCATTAAGGAAAATCTAAAAGGGTATTTTGTTGCTGCCAATGCTTTATTAAAACGTTTTAACAGTGTTAACATAAAGCATGTGCCTCGAATTGACAATCAAGAGGCAAATGATTTGGCACAGATTGCTTCAGGCTATAAAGTCTTGAAAGAAAAATTAGAAGAACTAATAGAAATAAAAGAGAGACCAATTTCGACAGCTTATCCCTTAAATGAGTTGTCAACGCCAAAACTTGGGGGGGGGGGGGGCAAAGGAAGTATTATCACCTCCAATTACTGCAAATGAAAATTTTCATGAAAATTTTCAGCATTTTGAAGTTTTTGCCATTGACAATATGTCGAATGATGATTGGCGAAAGCAAATTGTCGAATACTTGAAAAATCCAACAGGAATAACTAATAGGAAAACCAAGTATAGAGCCTTAAGTTATGTGATTATTGGAAATGAATTGTTCAAAAAGACTCCTGAAGGAGTTTTGCTTAAATGTCTTAGTGAAAGTGAGGCATATTTACCAATATCCAATACTCATAGTGGAGCCTGTGGATCTCATCAAGCAGGTCATAAAATGAAATGGCTCTTGTTTTGACAAGGTGTGTATTGGCCAACTATGTTGAAAGACTGCATAGAATTTGCTAAAGGTTGCCAAGGATGTCAAAAGCATGCAGGGGTGCAACATGTACCTGCAAGTGAGTTACATTCGATAGTAAAACCTTGGCCATTTAGAGGTTGGGCCTTAGATTTAATTAGCGAGATTAAGCCAACTTCGTCGAAGGGCCATCGTTACAAATTAGTAGGGCTAGATTATTTTACTAAGTGGGTAGAAGCTATTCCCTTACCTAGTGTTAATCAAGAGGCAGTGATTAATTTCATTCAAAACCATATTTTGTATAGGTTTGGGGTTCCAGAAACCATTACTACAGACCAAGGTTCAGTGTTTATTGGTCAAAAAATGGTAGAATTTGCCTCTGAGAATGGTTTCAAATTATTAAGTTCGACGCCATATTATGCACAAGCAAATGGTCAAGTCGAAGCAGCCAATAAAATCATCATTAACTTGATCAAAAAACATATTGGGCAGAAGCCTAAGAATTGACATAAAACTCATGGTCAAGTGTTATGGGCTTGTCGAAATTCTCCTAGAGAGTCAATTAATACTACTCCTTTTAAGCTTACATTTGGACATGATGCAGTGTTGCCAGTCGAAATTTGTTTACAGTCAACCAAAATTCAAAGACAGTTTGAAATTCCATCTGATCATTATTGGAATATGATGTTAGACAAATTGGTGGACTTAGACGAAGAAAGATTAAATGCGTTAGATATTCTTACAAGGCAAAAAGAAAGAGTGGCCAAAGCCTATAATAAGAAGGTTAAGTCGAAAACCTTCGCTTTGGGAGACTTAGTTTGGAAAGTTATTTTACCTATGGACAAGAAAGATAGGGTCTTAGGTAAATGGTCACCAAATTGGGAAGGACCATTTAAAATTTTACATGTATTTTCAAACGGTGCTTACGAAGTCGAAGAATTAGGCTCTGATAATCGAATTTTGCGTATAAATGGCAAGTATTTAAAAAGATAAGAGCCAATATTGCAGGAAGTTAGAATAACGCAAGGTTAAGAAATACGAAGAAATTTAAATATGGCATGTCGAAATTAAGATCGAAGGTTTTTGCACCAATAATGAGGCTGAATATGAAGCCTTGATAGCAGGACTTAAGATTTTGCTGGACTTGGGGGCAAAAACATGTCGAAATTAAGGGCGATTTTGAATTAGTTGTGAAGCAGTTAACTAAAGAATAAAGATGCATTAAGGAAAATCTAATAGTGTATTTTGTTACTGCCAATGCTTTATTAAAACGTTTTAACAGTGTTAACATAAAGCATGTGCCTCGAATTGACAATCAAGAGGCAAATGATTTGGCACAGATTGCTTCAGGCTATAAAGTCTCGAAAGAAAAATTAGAAGAACAAATAGAAACAAAAGAGATACCAATTTCGACAGATTATCCTTTAAATGAATTGTCAACGCCAAAACTTGGGGGGGCAGAGGAAGTATTATCACCTCCAATTACTGCAAATGAAAATTTTCATGAAAATTTTCAGCATTTTGAAGTTTTTGCCATTGACAATATGTCGAATGATGATTGGCGAAAGCAAATTGTCGAATACTTGGAAAATCCAACAGGAATAACTAATAGGAAAACCAAGTATAGAGCCTTAAGTTATGTGATTATTGGAAATGAATTGTTCAAAAAGACTCCTGAAGGAGTTTTCCTTAAATGTCTTAGTGAAAGTGAGGCATATTTACCAATATCCAATACTCATAGTGGAGCCTGCGGATCTCATCAAGCAGGTCATAAAATGAAATGGCTCTTGTTTTGACAAGGTGTGTATTGGCCAACTATGTTGAAAGACTGCATAGAATTTGCTAAAGGTTGCCAAGGATGTCAAAAGCATGCAGGGGTGCAACATGTACCTGCAAGTGAGTTACATTCGATAGTAAAACCTTGGCCATTTAGAGGTTGAGCCTTAGATTTAATTGGCGAGATTAAGCCAACTTCGTAGAAGGGCCATCGTTACATATTAGTAGGGATAGATTATTTTACTAAGTGGGTAGAAGCTATTCCCTTACCTAGTGTTAATAAAGAGGCAGTGATTAATTTCATTCAAAACCATATTTTGTATAGGTTTGGGGTTCCAGAAACCATTACTACAGACCAAGGTTCAGTGTTTATTGGTCAAAAAATGGTAGAATTTGCCTCTGAGAATGGTTTCAAATTATTAAGTTCGACGCCATATTATGCACAAGCAAATGGTCAAGTCGAAGCAGCCAATAAAATCATCATTAACTTGATCAAAAAACATATTGGGCAAAAAGAAAGAGTGGCCAAAGCCTATAATAAGAAGGTTAAGTCGAAAACCTTCGCTTTGGGAGACTTAGTTTGGAAAGTTATTTTACCTATGGACAAGAAAGATAGGGTCTTAGGTAAATGGTCACCAAATTGAGAAGGACCATTTAAAATTTTACATGTATTTTCAAACGGGGCTTACGAAGTCAAAGAATTAGGCTCTGATAATTGAATTTTGCGTATAAATGGCAAGTATTTAAAAAGATAAGAGCCAATATTGCAGGAAGTTAGAATAACGCAAGGTTAAGAAATAACGAAGAAATTTAAATATGGCATGTCGAAAGTTTAAATGCCAAAGAACATTGTCGAAATACAAAGTGGATAAAAAATTTCAGAAACAAGGAAAACTGAAATTTAAATTACAAGATTAGCGTTAAGTTTCTCAAAAACAATCTTGGCATGATCCAGTCTGGCAGCAATGAGGGCTTCGTCTTCAACCAGTCTTTGAACTGCTGCCTCTGAACTGGTGCTCAATAGCCAAAGTTGCTTCAGATCGAAGTGCAACTTCCAAAGAATCGGAAGTTCTCTTTTGAATGGAGGCATTCTTCTTCTCTTCTGCCTTAATCTTCGACTGCAAGGTTTTGATTTGTTCCTGGTACTTTGAAATGTTAACATCACATTCAGCTTTTTTTTAGCATCATTTGCTGCTTGGAGTTCCAGTGACAAAATTTTAGCATCTGACGCTTCGACTGCAGCCCATTGTTTCTGTTGAAGTTTAGCCTCACGCTCTTTATTTGCAGCAACATTCTTTCTCTTTTGAAATTCCCTTGCAATTTGCTCCAGAAGAACCTCAAATTCGACAAGGAAGCCAATGAGAGGTTTGCTGGATGTTGATTTGTTAAGTTTGTTCAGCAAGTTCTTAATTTCATAAGTGACCATATGATTTTGTTCAATGGTTTGGAACAAATCGATTTCTCAGACTTTGGCTCGAAGTTCTCGAAGAAGGTCCTCTCTTGAGCTTTCAAAAATTTCGCCAACAGAAGTAGTCGAAGAACTTCGCTTGTTCTCAGTCGAAGCAGATCTGCTACTCAACATTAACTTCAGAGCTTCAAGGGGATTCTTACTCTTTAATTCCCCTAATTCTTCTTGACTGATGGTGTTGC
Organism: Astragalus membranaceus; assembly: GCA_039519185.1. NCBI lineage: Eukaryota > Viridiplantae > Streptophyta > Magnoliopsida > Fabales > Fabaceae > Astragalus > Astragalus membranaceus. Next base: position 21,244 of record JAZGSX010000137.1, read on the forward strand.
TGGTCGAAGGTATGGCCTCAGGCGAGTTAATACCTTGTGGAGACTCACCAATTTGTTCTGAATCTCTTGAAGATTCCTCTTCTTCATCCTCCTCATCTTCGACTGATTCAACACTTTCTTCTTTTTCTTCTTCTCCTTCGTTCTAGTTTTGAGGTGAAGGTGGACCATTGTTTTCCATGTCGATGTCAGGATTTTGGTCATTGTTTTCGACCCTGTTGTCATTACCTTCTGGTGGCTGATTTTGGTCAATGTTTTCGACCAGTGCATCATTGCCTCCATGTTGTTGGTTTTGAGTTGTCATTGCTTCACCAGTTGGTTGCTGTTGAGTTTGGTCTTGGGTTTCGATCATCTCTGTATCAACACCTCTTTGATATTGTATTTCAACACCTTGTTCAGGTATGGTTGTTTCAGAAGGAGAGAGAGTCGAAGTTGGTGTTGGTTGTTTTGGTGGTACCTCAACTTTGTTGTTGTCAGGTTCCTGTTCAAAATTAATTGATAAATATCTTGTCATAATGAACTAAAATTGTTAAAGAGAAGAATAAATAGAAGGTTAATAGTACCTTTGAAGTGTCTCATTCAACACGAGAATGTGCACCCTCAGGTCTCTTGAGCACTTTTCTTTTTAAAGGCTTTTCCAAGACTTGTTGTTGTTGAGTGCTTTCGCCTTGTTGCTTCTTTTTGACTGGTGTTTGTCTGATAGTCTTAGAAGAAACCTTTAAAGCATCTTGAGAGTTCTTTTTCTTCTTTTCTCTTTTGACCTGAGATTTGGAAGCCTCATTTTGTTTGGGATTGTTTACTGGTTCATCAGGCTGAAAATTCGACACTAGTGTTAGTAAGAAGCAAGAAAATGTATAACTGCTATAAAACAAAGAAGTTAAGGATTTCGACCTCTGATTCATCACTCACAACTAAGGTGTCAGCCCTCTTGGTTTTCTTGGAAGGAGTGGCAGTAGTAGAGCTGCTTGGTCTTTTTGACGAGGTACCGGTACCTTTCTTCATCACCTTCTTTGTTGTTGTTGTGTCATCTGTTGGAGTGGGTGAAATAGGCACAGCTGCAAACGTTCGACAGTTACGTTAATAAGTCATGCATGAAAGGAAAATTAAATTTTTTCTAAGAGTTTTATACATCACCTGTTTCGATAGTGGACATGACTCGAATATGCTGAATGTCCAGATGTACATTACCCTCAAACGTGTATATGTTATGCTTAGTCGGAACTACTTTCTCAGCTGTCTTATTTAAAAGAAAATTGTTTAATGCCATAGTTGAACCACATATCAACCATTCTAGAAGTGGTGGTCGAAATGCCAAAGCCAGTTTACTGGTTGACAAAGGCGGGAATTTAAGTTTGTTGTGTGCTAAAGCAAAAGAGTACTTATCAGTTACATAAGATGGAAAGACCATTATTGGAATTTTGTGGAGAAGTTTTTGTTTTAAAACTTTTGCAGCTTGAGAAACAGTTCGACTAAGATTATTTGGATCATATACAGTTTCAAAGTATTTTTGAAATGTTTGAATTTCTTGAATGTGCGTACCTTTTGGTTTGATCTTCTTTTTCTGCGAAGAAGGAAAAGCAGAGATTAGATTCGACAGCAATGTAGCCTCTTCGACATTAGCAGATTTTCTGTTGAAATACTCTTTCCACCACTTTGAAAATTCTTTGGTGCAAGAAAATAAATGCTCAAACTCAATGGGGTCAAAGTTAAAAGGGCTGTTGGCAAAGCTGTTGAGGCATTCTTTCCATTCTTCTTCATTTTCTGGAAGTCTCATGTCTTTCCTAGATCTGAAAAAAGGACTTGGTCGAAGCTGACATAACCCAAATTGTCTTGCGACCAGGCTTGGGTGATATGCATATGCACCAAATTGAGTTGTAGCTTTTCCAGGTGCTATTCTGGCTGACAGAAATTTTGGAGTTAAAAAGGCTTCCCAAATCTGGTTGGTTTCTTCTTCGTCGACAAAAGAAGTTGCAGGAAACTCTTTTTTAAACCAGTCTGGTCCATGAGTCCTTTCGACGAAAGGTGCCATTGAAGGAGCGAAATCTTCGCAATTCAGGAACATGTTGAATGCTTTGGAGAACAAGTCTTGTGGAGACACTCCTATCTCTATAGCCTTTAAAATAGCAACCCTAATTCCTTCGACATTCCTTGTTTTGACCATTCCAGTATAGTCTTCAGGAATGTACATTTGCAGCTTCGACTCAAAATTGGCAAGAAGCCACAATTGGAACAGCCAAACTGGTCCAGAGACCAAGTAATTACCTTCAGGCTTGAGTTCTTTTAATGCATGAACTCCTTGTCGTAAGCCTTCATAAAGTGATCCTAAAATAAGTTGGCCAAGGTTTACCTCTCGACACTCGTGTAGTTGAATCGCCAAAGGAATGTACATTTTTGCCACTTGGAGTGATGAAGAGCAGAAAACATAGAAGGAGAGCCAAAAAGTGAGAAAAGCAGTGTGTTCTTCGTCAGAAACTTCTTCAGTGTTGATGACATGTTTGTCTTCAATGTATCCTTTAAATTAAGAACGCTTGAAGTTGAATTCATGGTCGTTGCCAGTAGTGTTAGGGTCGAAAACTTCTCCTATTGGTTTAAGCCCAGTTATGGCAGCCACATCTAACAGGGTAGGAGTGAGCATGCCACATTTCAGATGTAGGCTATTGGTGGTCAGCTCCCAAAAGTGTAAGCATTGGGCTTTGATATCTAGGCCCATATCTCGACAGCTGAATCAGGTTGAAGATGCCTTGTGTTTTCCAGGTTTCACCTTTCTTCGACTCAATCTTGTTAAGCCAGTTGATGTAAGGTGGGTGATTTTTGTCGACTGGTGGTGAAGACCTAAAAGCCCTATTTGGGTTACTCATGAAATCCATCACATATGGTCTTTTGTTGAAAATCCTAGGGCTATATCTATGATAGCTAGGGAAAACCTCTTTGATTTTGTCAGAATCATCACCAGAGTGAGGAAGAGGATCAGAGAATGCATGATTGTAAGGCTTAGGAGAAGGAATTAGTACCTGAGATTGCAAAATTTTTGCTTCTTCTTCTGTTAAAGCTGGTTCAGCAACGAAAGGCTGTTTTCCAGGAGATACAGTGCCAGAAGCTTGAACGTTGGAAGATGACGCCATTAATGGTAGTTCTGAGTTTTTCAAGTGGTTTCGCTGCTTCGCTGTTCGGGTTTTACAAGAATAGAGGTCGCGTAGTGTTGAATGAAGAAATGAAACTTCGCCAATGGAGTTTTCTGGTGTGTAAACGCTGGATTTCGCAAGGAAGAAGAAGAGAAAGAAGGGTTCGCAGAAGCAGAGAGAGTAAAAAGGGGAAAATGAAACGAAGAATGTGCTTTTATAGTTGTTTCAGCAAGAGAGAGAAAAGGTAAACTTTTTGGTATTTTCTTTAAAGAGCAGTTTTTTGCAATAAGTAGTGGGGGAGTTACAACACAAAACGTGGCCCACTAAATCTGAGATAACGGCGCCATTAAGAGCCTTTACTAGAAGTGTCTTTTCAATTCTAAAAACTGATGGTAGTGACGTCATAGGATTCGACATAAAGCTGTTGATTGTAATTTCAAAAACGTCATTTTCTGCCATCATTTAAAACTCAGTCAAAAAAGACATTTTGGGGGGGCAATTTGTTAGCCTGCATTTTCGACAGGTTCAATTAAATGCAGTCAACGAGGTTTGACTTGCTAATTTCAAGAGGAAATGTGTTGATTTCGACAGTGAGAAGTTTTCTCAAGAAGGTTCGACACGGTGTTTAACTTAGTAGA
>JAZGSX010000138.1:0-25000 GCA_039519185.1 Astragalus membranaceus
CAACTTCAACATATGATTCACTCTCATCATGATGTTCATCATTCTCAGACACTGTTTCGTTATCCACAGGGTCTGTTGCATCATCAATTTCAATTTCTAGTGTACTTACTGCACTAGAACTTGGTTGAGACATGTTCTAGTCCCAAGTTTCTGTTTCCTTTACTAAAACATCCCTGCTGATCTCTATCTTGTTAGTCCCAGGACAGTAGAGCTTGTAAGCTTCAGTTGAGTGATACCCTACCAATATCATGATCTTACTCTTATCATCAAGCTTTCTTCTTGTAGCATCAGGCACATGCTTAAAACACAATGCTCCAAATACCTTGAAATGACGGATACTTTGCTTCTTGCCAGTTCATTTCTCAAGAGGAACCACTTCCTTCAACCTTTTAGTTGGGCACCTATTCAATATGTATGCAGCAGTAGCAATGGCCTCACCCCACAATGTGTGAGTTAAGTTCTTCTCCTTCAACATACTCCTTGCCATATCAAACAAGGTTCTATTTCTTCTTTCAGCAAGACCATCATGTTGTGGTGTGTAGGGGCTGTTATCTCATGTTCAATACCATGCTCTTCACAATATTCTCCAAATTCTCTTGAATTGAACTCACCACCACCATCAGTTCTAAGTATCTTGAGTTGCTCCCCACATTGCTTCCCAGCTTTCACCTTAAATTTCTTAAACTCAGCAAACACCTCATGCTTGAATTTAATCAGTGCAACCCACAACATTCTTGTAAACTCATCTTCAAAAGACACAAAATAACTGTTTCCACCAAGTGAGGGCACCTCAAATGGCCCACCCGCATCTGAATGCACCACTCCTAAGGCATAAGTTTCACTAGGTGGTAATTCAGCAGTAAATGGTAATCTGGATTGCTTGCTCCTCAAGCACACATCACAGGTTTTCTCTGGCATCACAGTTTTAGGAATCCCCTGTACAAGACCCTTTGAATTCAAGTGGCCTAAACTCCTAAAGTTCAGGTGCCCCAATCTCTTGTGCCATAGAAAACTCTCATTCTCTGTATCTGTAGCACTGAGACATTGTGTCTCAGTTGCTTGAATACTCACTTTAAATGTCCTGTTCTTACCCATAATTGACTTCAATACCACATTCTTTTGTTGATCAAACAATTCCTGCTTTCCATCTTCCATGGTAACTGAAAAACCTTTCTCTAGAAGCTGACCAACACTCATGAGATTACATTTCATACCAGACACATACCACACATTTTCTACCATCACAGATTTACCATCTTCTTTAATAACCAGTATGTTCCCCATACCTTCTACAAATAAGGTCCTTTCATCAGCAAGTTTAATCAAGTTTTCTTGCTAGGATCAAAATTGATCAACCAATCTTTGTTATTGGTCATATGGTTTGAGCAGCCCGTATCCATGTACCATATATCAGAGATTGTACCATCTTCAGCAGTGGTCACCATCAACAAGACCGGATCATCATCAGAGTCTTCCTTATCCATGTTTGCTTCCTCCTTTTTATTCTCTTTATTGGACCAACACTCATCAGCAAAATGTCGAAACCTATCGCAATTAAGCACTGAATCTTTCTCTAATCAAAGCTACCTTTCTTCTTATTAAATTTTTTATTATTCTTCCATCCTTGGTTTGAGGAATCTGGTTTATCACTCTTATTGCCACTGTTTTTCTTATTATTCTTATCAAGCCATGCTTGTTTCTGATTTTTCCACTTATTCTCCTTCCAAGTAGAGTTATTCTTGTTGTTTCCTTTCTTAGTAACTTGCACCTTAAGTGCTTGCTCAGTTTCCTTCTTAGTTCCTCTCTCAATCACAAGTAATTCGTGTGCCTCTAGAGTGCCTTGTAGTTCATCAATTTTCATTGTGCCAGTGTCCTTAGATTGTTGTATTGCGACCATAATATGATCAAATTGAGGAGTTAGATAACGGAGTACCTTTTCAACAATCGTTGGTGACAATAACAACGCGTGAGATATAGTCTGCAATCTTCTCATTGTTCTTCATTTGCAGGTTCTCATATTGTTTCCTCAACGATTGTAACTTCACCTTCTTCACTGATGCATCGCAACCGTAACACCGTACTAAAATGTCCCACGCTGCTTTGGCCGTAGTAGCTTCTGATCTTTAGAACAATGCCTTCTGATATTTCTTCCTCACTTCACGCTGTGCATTCCTCTGTGCCTCAGTTGCATTCTCGCCTACAGGAACGTAGCCATCGTTGACGAGTTCCACTACATCTTGAGCACCAAATATTACTCTCATCCGGATTGACCACCGATTCCAGTTCTTGCCGTCGAACACCGGCAATTTTGTATTGAAACCACCTTTCCACCATTCATTGTCTCTCTCCGTGTTCTAATCACTCAACCTCGCAATCGCTCGTGTTTCCCAACCCTAGGAATCAGAAATCTTGATTCCTTTCGATTTTGAACTTCAAATCGATGTGAATTGAAGGATCGAAATCACACACAGTCTCACTATCACTCGTACTTCCCAAATCACTCACTGAACGAAGCTCTGATACCAATTTGTTAGAATTGTGAGATGATTTTCTCAAACTTCATTGAAGCACTCACAAGAAACAGAGAGAATATCAGCGAAGATGATAGAGAGAGAGAGAGAGAGATGAAACAGAAATGAATTGTATTAACTGTGTTAACTGCACTGTAAGAGAAATACAAGTATGTAACTAAATGCTGATTTGTACCGTATCTCCTGCCTTGTATCCAATCTTGAATACCAGGTACGATCCGAGATAGTTGGTAGAAGTGTCCTTGGTCAATCCGAGTTATGCTCCGATCCGAGTGGGGTGGTGCCTGCAATGATACTCTGACGCTCAAGCCAGCAAGTGAATCAGTTGCAAGTAAAAGAATTGGGAAATGTGTATCTTTAATGCTAGCATTGAATGCTTATTTATAGGTTTTGGGGGATCAATGTGAACCATTGGATCTAGGTCTTTGATCTCCACCATTGGTTAATGGATTTGGCCTTTGGTATTGGGCCTTAGTGAAAACTGCTTAAAGGCCCAATCCGTAATAGTTGCCTCCCAAGTCTGGTGCCTTGGGGCGAGCCTGACTTGATACCTGGTCCGGGTTTGAAGTACCCTCTGAGGCCGGGCCTGTGCCCTCGTTATCCGGGTTGGATATGTTGGTAAGGAGACCATGGCGAGTTTCCGAGGCCGGGCTTATACTCATGTTAGCGTTTTTCCCCCAGCCTTAGAGTGCTTGAGATTCAGGTCATGTGCTCGTTTTTAGAAAAACGAGCTTACAATGCTCTGCAAGAGCTCGAATTTGGGTGACTAATATATGCGGCGACCTTCCGAGGTCGGGATTGTACTCACCTAAGTGTTTGCCCCTAGCCTCGGAATGATCATTTAAGGAGAACCGAGTGACTCGAGGTATTCTCTTTAAGGCGATGCTTTGATTCCAGCACTTGACATCAATGTCATTGATGGGGCGCGTCGTTCGAAGGTGACTGGAGTAATGATGGCACCTAGTTTCACGTGCGTGTCACAGAGGCTAGTGATTGGACGCGTCGCCTAGGCCCAGGCCCAATTCGTAGCCCTTGGTTCCCTATATATTTGGGTGAGAACCTCCTTCATTTGCACTGGTTTTTTCAAACTGCTCTGAGCATCGATCTTAACATCGTTACTTCGTGCCTTATTCCGAACTTCCGATCCAACATATTGTGGCGAGAGTCTCAGCCTTTCGGTTCAACAATATCGTCAAAGCACCCAATCAAGTTCAGTGACACCGAGCTTCCGACTTCCGAGGTTAGTGCCTTTTTATTTGCTCATTTTTCGCCTTATGCTCTAGCCGGGACTTCTTCAAGCCCGTATCTATTTATACAGAGTAGGGGTTGTCAGGTCGGGTTTCGACTTGGTTGTGGACTCACTGTTTAGTACTCAACTTGACTTGGCATACCCCCATTTCTGCAGGTTCGATCTGGCTAGGACAAAACAAACCTGCAAGGTTGTCAGCACAGATCGTCCAAACATAGCCAAACTGATGGCTTCAGATCCTAGAAACCAGGATGAAGTACACGCTGGAAACTCCGGATCGACTGGTCCCGAAGTTCAGGAGGGCTTGATTCCGTTCCCAACAGCTTTCAAGTGGAAGATCGCTCTCCTACAGTCCCCAGCAATGAACTGCTGGAGGAAGGCCAAGCAAGTGAGCGCCGCCCTGGGGATGTGGTGATCCTTGAGTTGGATGAGTCCGACGCAGAGCGGAACCTAGAAGAGCATGGAAGCACAAGCTGGAGCTCTGATGACAGTGAGACCGAAGCTGAGGTTGGTGTGGAGGGCTTTGCTGAAAGCCGAAACAATGAATGCGATTTAGGAAACGGTGGAGGTAATCCTGGGAACAAGGGAGATCCCGGACACAATGAGGGTGATTCTGACGAGTATTCTTGCACCGGAGTCGGGCCAGTTGATGTCCCCTTGATGATGCCTTTAAACATCCCTCGGGAATATTCCTGGGCATCAGAGCCGTTGAGGGAGGTCTGATCTTTATACAAGGGCGGAGATGACCTGAGCCATGTTGTTAACCGAATTTCTTGGAAAAGGAACCAGATATGGAACGTGGAGGGCATGGGAGAAGACCAACACGTTGTTGTTTGGGCACAAGCTCTCAAGTTCGTCATGTATGAGGTGACGATCTTCGACATGAAGATCAGCCCCCATTCACCGCCCTTCAGCAGGAGGTATTGGGAAGCTTGAACCTCACCGCTTCACAGATTCACCCCAACGCATGGGCCTTCATGCGGGCTTTCGAGTTGATGTGCATTCATTTGGAGAGGCCGATCTCCACCGATCTGTTCTTCTATCTCTTCGAGATAAACAAGAGGCATGAGGACGGATCTAAAGATTAGTGGGAACATGTGAGCTTCCGAGCTAGGAGGGGCCTCAAGGTCTTTATGCCCTATACCGACTCTTTGAAGGGAAATTGAAAAAATAAATACTTCTTCATCGAGTCTGTGAACGACAAAGCCGTAAGGTACGTCGGTAAGTATAGTGATGATGGACGATCCCTGGAGTCCACAAAGTTTCCCATTGGGTGGTCCCTCTCTCACTTCAATCGCCCACACCATGCATACACAGTTAGCTTGAGCATATTAAGTGATGTAGACCAGGAATCCTTGGCAATCATGATCAAATTCGCCGGCCTGATCCCCCACAAAGATCCCAAGAAATTCGGAATTGGCCGGCAAAGTTGGTCGAGGCGGGCTCGAAGTCAAAGGTGTTAGCCGCGCTTGGTAGGGTCGGATGCTAGATAAGGTGTCTTTATCTTTAATTTTATACTTCTTCAAGATCGGTTCCCCTATTGTGTTTCAAATCTGTTTGTTTTTCAGATAGCATGGCTCCTGACAAGTTCGCTATTTTGAGGGCAGCGGCTGAAAAGAAGGCCGGTCTACAACAGAGTGGCTTCGATGCTCAACAAACTCCCCAACAAACCCCTCGCCGGGACGAGCCTATACGAGCTGTTCCTCTTAATACCGTCACTATGCCGAGTGTTGCGAGTGCTGAAGATCAGGTCGCCGACCTTCAACATAGGAAACGCCAGCAAATTTTGGCGCACTTAGATCATGCTTCCCCCTCCCAAGCCCCGGGAAAGCGGGTGCGATCCAATCAGGGTGGTTCCCCCAGGGCGTCGAAGAAGAGTCGCCATGAGAAGGACGAACGAAAAACGCAAGTTTTCAAGATCTTCAAGTATTTCGATAGATGGCGATTTCTTGAAGAAGAACCTGGAGGAATACCGGGTCGACCCAGTGGAGGCGGCGACGAAGCTGTTCCGGCACCTGGCCGATGTCTCCAAGTGACAGAAGGAGGAGGCTGAAGCCCAGGTTAAAGGTAGTAGAGGGAAATTATAGTCTGTGGATATCTTGTGTTGCAGGTTAAGTTTTGATGATGAAGAAAACTTGGACAAAGTGTCAAATGGAACTCCAAGACACAAACAAGACTCAAGAAGTAAGTCCGTGTCAAGGGTAGTTACTAGGAGTTTGGGTCGTGTCTTAGGAATAAACTGTAAACCGCTTTTTAGGGTCGGCTCAAGTCACTCATCTCACAATCTCACAGCACGTATGCATGCATAGGTTAGGCATAGGTAAGGCACGTAACATGAAAATAAGTTTTGAAAGCACAAAATCAATTTTGCACCTGATCATACACCAAGCACAAAATCGATTTTGCACTTGTTTCCCTAAAAGATAGAAATCGATTCATAGCCTTCTTCCTTAAAGCCCAAAATCGATTTCCAAACATATTTTAAAGGCAACAAATCAATTTTCTCCTTAAATACATAAAGCTAAAAATCGATTTGCTCCTTATTTTGATCAAGCAAAGAATCGATTCATATACTGAACACTTTCAAGCTAAAAATCGATTTTTCTACTTATACACTTAAACACATAATCGCTTTTTCATTTAGTGTTAGAAGCCATCAACGGTCATATTTTTAAGCAAAGAATCGATTCACACACTAAACTATTTCAAGCATAGAATCGATTTTATTCTTATACATATTCTGTCCGACGGTCATATTTTTCCTAAATCTATAAATAGGGACCTAGTGCTGTACAGAACGAACAACCCATTCACTCATAAGCTGAAACGCAAAAACCCTAGCACACACTTTTTTTCTTCACGTTTTTCAATCTGTCAAAGATGATCTCTCTCAAGGGTTAGATTGGGTTGGGAATCTTCAAGTTGTTGTATCCACCTTCATAGAAGTATTTTGTTATTTGTTTGTAATCTACTTTAATCGTTGTAATTGGTTTATACTAGAGAGTGGGGTATCTCTCTAGGGTTCTTGTTTGTACTAGAGAGTGAGGTATCTCTCTAGGGTTTGTGGTTGTAACAAGGGTGGGGTATCTCTTGTTGGTTATAGATCTTGAGGGCTCTTGAAATAGGTGGGGTATCCTAGGTGAAGAGTGCCTGAGTCTGTAAGGGTTTTAAAGCACCTGGTTAAGCTTTGTTTTTGTTAGTGGAAAATCTCACAGGGTTGTGAGGACTGGACGTAGGTCACTTGGAGGTGACTGAACCAGTATAAAATCTACTGTGTTCTTTACTGTTTTTATTTCTTTTTCATTCATTCCATAAACCTGTGCGAAAAATTAATCTAAGTCGTTAAAAGGGGAAAAGTTTTTAAAATCTCAATTCACCCCCCTCTTGAGACTGAAGCCACTTGGTAACAAGTGGTATCAGAGCTAGGATCTTGTTTAAAGGGCCTAGCAGCTTCAAGAGAAATAACTTCAGGTTGGTCTACGCAAGAGGGTGCATCTCTTACCCGTCCTTCGGGATTCAACGGGGAAGACTATGCATATTGGAAAGAAAGAATGAGAATATTCATAGAATGGGTAGATGTAGATTTATGGGATGCTGTGGAAAATGGACCTTTTGTTGCCACGCACATGGTTAATGGTGCACTCATAGTCAAAAAAAGAAATGAATGGACGGATAATGATAAAAGGAAAGTTCGACACAATTTCCGTGCAAAGAACACTATCACTTCCGCACTTAGTCCCGATGAATTCTTCAGAGTGTCAAATTGTAAAACTGCTCAAGAAATGTGGGACAACCTTCAAGTCACTCATGAAGGTACTAGTGAGGTAAAAAGAGCAAGAAAAAATACTCTCATCCGGGAATATGAATTATTCATAATTAATCAAGGAGAAACTATACAAGAAATGCAAAAGAGGTTCACTCACATAGTGAATAAATTGGGTACATTAGGAAAATCATTTCCTGTTGAAGACTTGATCAACAAAGTGTTGAGATGCCTAAACAGAGAATGGCAAACAAAGGTAACTGCGATAACTAAATCAAGAAATTTAGCTACCATGACTCTCGCCACCCTGTTTGGAAAACTACTAGAGCACGAGTTAGAGCTCACTCGTCTAGCAGAGCATGAAAAAAAAGACAAGAAAAAGAAAAGCTTAGCTCTCAAGGCTTCTAGTTCAAATCCACCTGAAGATAGTGATGATTCAGAAAATGAAGATGATGAAGACGATGAGAATATGGATCTAATGGTTAGAAAATTCAAAAAGTTCATGAGAAGGAAAAGCTTACTCAAAAAGAATTCCCCATCCAAACGAGTCTCTAGCAAGGAAAACTTCTCAAATCCACCAACTTGCTACGAATGTGGCAAATCCGGACACATGAAGATGGAGTGCCCGACATTACAAAGAAAACTATCAAACTTTAAGAAAAAGGGATCCAACGGAAACAATGGTAGAAAAGCCTACATAGCATGGGAAGCAAATGACATGGACTCATCAGATGATTCAGAAAGTGAAGATGCTCAAGTTGCTCTCATGGCCGACCACGACAGTGTCATACCCTAATTTTGTCCGCCTAGGTCGAAACCCTAATTTTCAAACAAAAAATAAGTAAGTTAAGGTTTAGCATTCATTCATAATGTCATGAATACCATCATTCATGCATTTCAAAGTTTTGAAAGTCATCTTAGGATTAGGGATGCATTGCATTGCCTTTTATAGCATTTTCAGAGTTTTTCAAGACCAAGGGCATTTTGGTCATTTTCGAAAAATGAGACATTTCTCAGCAAAAAAATCATTTCTTGCATACATTTTAGATTTTAGGGCCATTTTAGAGTTTTGAAGTAATTCTTGAAAAGAAAATGCATTTTGAACAAGGATTAGGGTTCTAATGATCAAAAGGGCATTTTGGTCATTTTTCGCAAGAGATGATTTTCTCGCCAAAAATGCACATCATCAAAAAGTACATTTTTATTCTATCAAGGATAATTTTTGTACAATTTTTTAGGAGGAAAACCCTAGTCAAAATAATTAAAAATGTATTTTTTCATTTTTAGTGCATAGAAAAATAAAAAGGGACCATTAAATATTCCTCAATTTTTAAGTGACAATTTTTATTGTCATAGGTGACTAGAGGGAATATTTTATGTTGCCCAAAAGCATGTGACACATTTTCAATAGTTGCATTCCCATTATTTCCCATGCCCAAAAATTTCAATTTCAAAAACAAAAAAGGAAGTGTCTTCAATAAGACAAAATACCAAAAAAACAAGTTTTTTTTTCTCCTTATCCCCCCACCTACGAATTCTCTCTCTCTCTCTCCAATTTCTTCCACACTCTTCCATTATACCCTCTTTGGTAAATTACTCCACTCACTTACACTAACCTATTCATAAGAAAACCCAAAGTTCCCTCTTTGGTAACAATTCTCCCCCAAAATGCCCTTAACCCTACTTCACATAAAATATCTCTTCTAAAATAAGAAATTCATTTTTCTTTTCCTTTTTCTTTCCTCTAAATTTCGCCCCCCACTCTCCATATCTCTCACATTTTTGTGTTTCTTCAACACCCTCAATCCATGTGATGATGCATCTCCACCCTCCATTCAAAATCAAAACTCAATCCTAGAGCACATCAAAATCACAAAGACTAAACTACCCTTAGACCTAATTTCATCCTATAAATACTCCCTCATTCCCACACCTAAAGCCTCTTCTCTTTTTGCTCATTCTCTCCTACACAAAAACCCTAGCACACCTCCTCTCCCTCTCCTTCCCTCATCAAGGCCGTAGCCCCTTCCTCCCCTCTTCCACATATTCCCTTCAAAAATCAACCACCAAATCCTCCATTTCTTGTTAGATCACCATCTTTCCTTCCATTCTCTTCAAGGTTGCATCATCAAATTGCTAAGAGCTAGTGATTTTTGAGCTTATCATCTCCTTCTTCATTTCATTGTAGTTTTGAGGTAATCCTTGAAGCTTTGCACCTCATATTTAATTTTCTTGCATAATTCCTCCTCTACTCCAAACTCCTTCTTGATTGTTGTTTGCTTTGAGAATCCATTTCAAACATTTTGACAAAGACTTAGGGAGCTTTGGGTGTTTGAGATGGGTCCTTGGCCTTGAAGGAGTTGTTCTTCTACTTGAATAATTTCCCTTGCATCTTTACATATTTTTGCACTAGATTTCATACACAAATTTGTTGTTTAAGCATTTCGCATATCATGAAAAATTAGGGTTGATGTGATTTTGTTGCACTTCTTTGCTTAATCATATAAATCCTTGCAAAAAATAGATCTATATTTCTTTGTGTTAATTTTGGTGTTTTCTTTATTAAATAAAATGTGGATCTATGTTTCCCTTGGTTCACATGCTTATAGATCTAAAAATATTTTCAAGTTCATTTTGTTGTTGTTCTTTGTTTGGTGATGTTTAATCTTGTTACTAGTATTTCATCTTAGTGTTAAATGTTACCTTTGTTGTTTGATGATTTAGCAATATGATTCCCACTAGTGCCTAGTGCACCTTAACCTAAGTGGTGAAGATTGCTAGAAATGACTCAATTTAGTTTATGTGTCCATTCATTTTTGTGTCTTAGTTTGCTTGTTGTAAATTGTTGATGATAGGCAAATTGATTCCCACTAGTGCCTAGTGCACTTTTCTCAAAGTGAGAGGATTGCTCTAGTTGATTCAACTTATTTGTTGTGTTTAGTTAATCTTTGCATTTTAGTTTGCTTGTTGCTCATTGTTGATGATAGGCAAGTTGATTCTCACTAGTGCCTAGTGCACTTTTCTCAAAGTGAGAGGATTGCTCTATATGATTCAACTTGGTTTTAGTGTTTATTTACTTTTTACCTTTTTACTTTACCATTCATTAACTTTTTACCAAAACATAAAAATATTTTACTACTTTGGTTTTAACCACTCACTTACTTTTTACTTTACCATTCATTAACTTTTTACCAAAACATAAAAATATTTTACTACTTTGGTTTTAACCACTCACTTACTTTTTACTTTACCATTCATTAACCTTTTACTAAAACATAAAAAGATTTTACCACTTCCCATTCACTTCATGCATTTTTACTTTACCATCTCATTAAATAATTACCATTCACTTCATGCATTTTTACTTTACCATCTCATTAAATAATTACCATTTACCTCATGCATTTTTACTTTACTTTTCACTAACTTCTTACTTAAAGTTTTACAACTTATCAACTTGCAAAAAGACCCAAAACATTTTCTAGTTTACATTTATAACTTTTCAACTTTATAAAATCAACCCAAAAATACTTTTACCACTTTTCTCCTAAGACTCTAAAAACACCAAAACATTTCACCATTTCCTAAGAATAAGGTAACTAAATTTTTACCACTTTTTATGACATACTCTCACACACTTGCACTTAAATAAAACCTTATTCACTCTCTTGCATTCTCATTTGCTTGTATCTCTTGCATACTCTCTTGTTTTAATCTCCATGCCTTTTCATATATTCATATCTCTTGCATATTCATTTGCACTCTCACTTGTTAGTACCTCATGCATCCTTACTTGTTTATACTTCTTGCATCCTCACCTGTCCATGCATTCATTAATCAAATGCTCATGCATTCTTGTACGCTCATGCATCTTTGTATATACTCATTCTTGCGTTCATCCTCACATGTCCATGCATTCATTAATCAAATGCTCATGCATTCTTGTACGCTCATGCATCTTTGTATATACTCATTCTTGCATTCATTCTTAAATGTTCATGCATTCATTAATATCATGTCTTGCATTCAATAACCAAATGATCATGCATTCATGCCATGTCAATTACTTCAAAATCAAACAAAATTGCATTCAATAACGCTCATTCATTCCTTGCCTAATCATGCATCATCGCTCACATGTTCATTCACCTAACCGAGAATACTCTATGCCTATGATCAATTGTATTCCTTTGTTCTTGATGCCATTTGAATGTCTTGACTTAATTGTGCACAAACCCTTTTACACAATCATGTGCCCTTATAAGACTACCAACATGTGTAGCATAGAGGCATATGTGCCCCTCTTGAGATTGCTTCCAACGTGTGTAGCAATTCTCCTTCACACATAAATACAATTGTTTTGAGAACTTTGTCTTGCATCTTGGACAATTAAATCTCTTGATTATATTGGCATGCTTAATCTTAATTGATGATCAACATGTTTATGATTGCTTGATTAGTTGAATATGTTTGAATTTCATTCATTCATTTTGCATTTGGTTTTGGACATAGAGTTCGATTAAAAATGATTTACTTATTTTCTAAAACTCTTTTCCAAACCAATTAATTTTCAAAGCATTTTCAATAAACAAAAATAAGCGAATAGTGGAGGTCACCCATAACCTTTGTTAGTTTGATCTCTATGAACGCTCTTCAATTTCACATGAGTACTTAGCAATGATTACCCATAACCTTTGTTAGTTTAATCATTCGCTAACGCTCGCCCTACTTCTAAAACCTTTTCAAAAAAAAAACATTTTTACAAGAACTACGTTGCTTTGATTCCCACTTGGGATACGTAGGAGCGAGACATGTTCTCGTCAAGCGCATCAAAAAAATCTTCACTTTCACAACAATAAAAAACCTCCATTTTCAAAACAAACAAAAATTGTTTTCAAACCCATTGTCGTTAGTAGCTAATCAGAACCGTAGTTCGTCTAGCTATTGACATCAATGTCCTTTCTCCAAAAAGAACAATAAGTGATGACCACCCATAGCCTTTGCTAGTTTGGTCATCAAACAAATCAATCCTTTTCAAAAAGCTTTCAAAAAGAGAATAAAAACAAGTTGTTACCAACGGTCACCCAGAACCTTAGTTCGTTTGACTAGTGGTAGCGACTCCTTTTGAGTACTTAGCGGTGATTACCCATAGCCTTAGCTAGTTTAGTCACTCGCCAGTACTCGTCCTATTTCGAAAACTCACCTAAAAAGTTAAAAAACAAAAACCAAGGCAGAACTACGTAGCTCTGAGTTCTCCATTGTACCAGGAGATACGTAGGAGCGGGTCGTTACCCCCGTCGAGCTCTTTTCTAAAAAACTCTCTTTTTCCCCCTCTTTACATAAGTTTTCCATTAATTTCCCATCCATCTTCAAATAAGAATAAAATAGGCAAATCTAAGTATTCTTCAAATCAAACATTGAAACCATACAATTTAATTAGAGGTTCCCTTTCAGTAGAAAGGAGGAATGGGGTGCTAATACCTTCCTCATTCCTAACCGACCCCCGAACCCATATCTCTATTTTTCAAAAGACCACCCGCCTTTTTGTAAAAGACTTTTTTCTAATGTTTTGGTCTAAAAACTAAAATATTGGTGGCGGCTTCACAATTTTCTACGTTGTACATTGAAGAACCCTAAACGGGATTTTTCGGGGTACAACAGCTGGCGACTTCACTGGGGACATTTTTTAAAAAGACGAGGGTCAAGCCTAACTAATTAAAATGTGTGGTTTAATGTATTGTTGATTTGATTAAAACCTTGTTTGCCTTTCTTTCTTATCATCGATTGTAGGCGTATGCATTTGTGTTCTTCTATGATTCCCTGTCTCATCTTTTATTCCCTTTCTTTTATCGCTTATGCCCATGCATTCTTCCAATCCCCATGTTCCCTTCTTCTCAGCTCCCTTTCTGAAATAAGTAATGTGCGTGTTGTTGGTACCCTAGACTAGTTGTATTTGAATGATATTGAACCCTAGGGTAGACGACATGCTATTATCTGGACTGTCTGGATTTTCATCTGCAGGTGGGGTAGTTTTGAGGAAATACCCTTCGCACACACCACTTGTATCCCGAGATTTTATGAATAGAGAAAGAGACCATAACCCAGGTCTGTTAGGGTATCTTAGGATGAGTGGATTCGAGTAGTGGGAGCCCATCAGGACCTCTGTCCGTTTGGCTACTCGCGAAAGTTTCAATCAGAGTTGTGCTCTTCCATGATACCTTGTACCTAGCAGTTTGCTGCATTTACAAGGAATTTCGTGAAAGAGACTGTGGCTCTGATGACCTTTGTGAGGGTGTGAATAGAGCTACATGAGAAGATTATCCCTAAAGTGTCTTAGATCATAGGTTCTACCCCATTTTAGGTCACAAGGGTTTTCCAAATTGTGTGCTGCATCGTGCATTCAGTTCAATCAATTTTCCCTCAGAATTTTCGAAAATCAAAAAAGATGTGCTTTTCCTTTTCAATAAAACGCCTATATGAGGTGGCATATAGTGTGAAAATTTTCAAATCACCACCTGTAAATATCCTCTTTCTGCACAAAAAAAAAGGGTATCATTGCATCATTGCATCACTGCATTATCGCATCATTTGCATTGCATAAAATTCCAATTTTGAAAAAAAAAACCATTCATCTTGCATTCCCTTTCATTACATAAAGATAAAACAAAAAAAAACAATTATCATCTGCATAGCATAAGCATTTCATTTATAATCATGCAAAAAATCCTCGTCGAGTTCATCCAAGACGAGGCGTTCATGCATAAGCATTATTTCAAAAAAAAGAGAGACACAGTAGAACTACGTAAGCTTTGATTCCTCATTACAATGGGGATACGTAGGATCGGGTCATACCCCGTCAAGCACATCCTTTCTAAAACCCTTTTTTATAAATAGATCATTTGCACCACCAAATAGATTTCAAAATCATGTTCCAAAACTAAAAATGAAAAAATGAAAAGTTTCCAATGCATGCATCTTCTCTAAACAAAGAAAAATAGAAAAGCTCTTCATGTAAAAGCTCAATGAGTAAAAGTGCGCCTTCAAACGACGAAGGGTAATATCTCAAATTTGTTTGTGCACTACAAATTTGAGATGTTACTCTACGATATCGGGGCACTTTGACCTTATCAAGTGAGGTTTGTTTTCAAATAAGAGAATAAGTTTGAGTTAACCAAATGTCGAAGCATTTCAGTATATTGCGTGAAGTATTGAGTCAGGATCCACTCAATGTTTCATGCAAGTTACTCAGAGTAACGACAATTGGTTGCCTCACGCCATCATCTTTACGAAAAAAAAAAGAAGATTCCGAAAGAAGAAAAGAGGAAAGGGTTACCGTTATAGCCTTTCTCCTACCGGTTCATACGAAATAACGTACGGCCCGCATTTTTCAAAAAAAAGGAGCTTGAATTATTGCCAATAAAAACCCTTTCATTTATCCTGCATACACGTAGAGCATCATCATCATACATAAAACAAAATTTTCAAGAAAAAAAGGGCAAAAAGCAAAACTTTCAAAAAATCATCATAGTCTTTTCTTTTACCAGGCTACATGAGGTGATGTTCCCAAAATTTCAGTCACCAAACTCGAAAAAATGCTTTCATCTTATTTTTCATATGCATGTCAAGTCGCATTATCGCCGTCATTTTCATATGAAGACATCATTTGCATGGCATAAAACAAAAACTTGATAAAATTCATACATGCATTTTTCCCAATCTCATTTAGGTTTGTCAGGAGTGCATTCTCCGCACGTGTGCATTTCCATTCACAAAGGCTTTTTCCCCTAATTTTCTCAAAAGATCCAAAAATCGTGTCTTATTAGAAGCGCGTCTCATGCATTATTGTTGTCCTTTTTCACACATCATGAAAAAAATAATACATTAACCTCTCACCTTGCATGCATTTCCATTTAATAAAAATCATGTCTTTCCACGCATTTTTTTTTAATAAAAAAAATCATTGTGAGTATCATGCATTTCATTGCATAAAAAAAATGAAAACAAGAAAGCATCTCATTCATAATCATGAACAAAAGTCATCATCAAATTTATTCAAAATGTAACATTCATGCATCATTTCATTAACCTCATCACTTTAGTTCAAATACGTCATTCCTCCATAAATGCATCTTTCAAAAAAGGGAAGGGGCATTGGCATTTCATACTTTGCCTTGCCTCTAAAAAAAAAATCATCATTTAGAAAAAAGCATCACTCCTGCATCTTTCATCATTCAAAAGAAAAAAGGGGCATCGGCATTTCATATCTTGTCTTGCCTCTATAAAGATCATCATTCTTGCATCATTCATTATCCAAAGATGCATCCGCATTTCATATCTCGTCTTGCATAAAAAGAAAACATCAAAAAGAAAATACTTTTAGTATAACCACACTTTTCAAGTTCATCCATGCATGGCATACAACAAAAATGTTGTGATGAGAGACGAGATGTTCTTGCAAAGTAATCTTTCTTTTTTGGAAAAGTTTACCCTCACTCATTTGCAAACTCAAGGTGTTCCAAAGCACTCAGTTTTTCACATCAGTAGCTCATTTGAATTTCCTTCAAAAAAAAAAACATTACATTTCATCCATTCCATGATAAAAGACCGAAACAGTTCATCAAGAAAGTTTTTATATCATGTTTTAACCAATGTTAACTCTCTGTGAAGCGTTCTTCTAGTAAGCATGCATGCCAGGTGCAGTTTCTCTTGTTTGAGTCAGTCAGTTTCCTTCCTTGTCATCATCACCATCCAAGTCTAACCCCGCCCCGTCCACCCATAAAGCGTTCCCCTATCAGTGCATACTTGACTTTTTGGTTCATTTTAACACTTTAAGGCCTCCATGCTGGGGCAAGTCTGTGATCACTAAGTTTCCTTGTCGATGTCATATACCTTGAGTGCAAGTCTTCCAAAAATAATATAATAAACAAGAAAATAAGCTCGCTAGGTTGAAAACCCGCAAAGGGCGGCCTAGGCAAAAAAAAGGGCGCCCGGTGGATTGAAAACTCGCAAAGAGCGGTCCAGGCAAAAGTTAGGGCATAAAAAAAAATGCAAAGAAAAATGCAAACACATGAAGGTAGATAAATTATTGTTCCAAAGTTAAGTCTTACAGAAATAAGCAATCGGGATTTGAAGTGAAGTTTGGCCATACCCTCAAAAACCCAAAATCCCAGAAAATCCCTTTCCTACCCACCTTAAGCCAAGAAAAACCAAAATCCAAAAATCACCCTAGACAAGGATCACCTCAAATATCAAAAAGCAGGGCATCACCTTTTACCAGCTCACCCGAGTCAAAGAATGAAAAGAGTCAAATAAAAAAAAGAGACCAAGAAAAAAGGAGAAAATCAAAAGGGATTCAAAAATGAAAACCCCAAAGCAAGAGAAACAAAAGAAATATCAGTGGTGAGCTGGTACATGTTGCCACAAAACACAAGAGATCCTTGTCTCAATAAATCTTCAAACACTTCATCATTCCCATACACCCCCCTTCCATAAACCGCAAACACTTTCCTTTGACCTCGACATCCCGCCCCTCACAAACCCTTAGCCAGGAATAAAATTTCCAAACACCCTATCAAGCCATTTAACCCTCATAGACCATTAACCGTCAAATCAATGCCGAATAAAGAATCATCCTCCCATCAACCTCAAACACTTCGATAAGCCCAATTATCCCTCCTCCACGAAACACCACAATCCTGAAATGTCCAATCCGATCAATGACCGGTTGCTTTCGTTTTCTCATGTTTTAATCTTAGGACAACTAAGTTTATCTGTCTACAATGTGTTTGCTCAAAAAAAAAAAAAAAAAAAAAACAAACAATCAGAAAAAAGAAAGCTGATCAAAAAAAAACAAACCCTCGGAAAAAAGAAGTGAGGGAGCAAAAACAAACAGTCGGAAAAAAGAAAGCTGACAAAATAAAAGAGGGACTTGCACTCCAAAACAGCTTCAAACTGCATT
Organism: Astragalus membranaceus; assembly: GCA_039519185.1. NCBI lineage: Eukaryota > Viridiplantae > Streptophyta > Magnoliopsida > Fabales > Fabaceae > Astragalus > Astragalus membranaceus. The sequence goes on from JAZGSX010000138.1 coordinate 17,502, forward strand.
AAAACAAGGTTTAGTGATCACCAAGTGAGGTTTCTTTCACACCAAAAGTCAAGACATCAGTAGAGAACCAAATATTTGCACTGAGAACGTCACTCAGATTCAAAAGTTGGGGCATTCTCTTCACCACCCACCCACCCTGGTCTTGGGAAAGTCTGTTCAAATGCCCATCCCATGTCATTCCAATTGTCGATACTTCCAAAGCGGGGCAAGTGCATTCCCACTCCTTCACCTTATTCATTCCCATAAAAAACCTCACCGGGGCAATCTCTCAACTCACTATCCTAAACAAGGCCTTGTCATTCTAACTGGGGCAGCTTTGTCCTTGTTATGACTGGGGCAACATCGAACTTTGTGGGGTGAGACAAAATCTCTTTTGAACCTTTCATTTCAAAAGCCGAAGCATTCCCAATTCATCATCTTCTACACCCCTAGTTGTTGTCACCACTAGACAGGGGCAAGTTATTCATTCGTCAAAGACGTGAATTGGGGCAATCTTGTATCTCTTGACCCCTCATAAACTTCGGCAATAACCATGTCTGTCATTTCTTCACTTGCCATAAATATCCATACCCTAAACCAATTCCAAGTTAACTGACTCATTCATTCACATTTGCACTCCTATGCATGCTTACTAGACAATGCTTCAAATAGAGAGAACACAAGTTAGTCATGCGATATCTCAGATTCAGTCGTCATTGGAAGGAAGAGAAAACAAGTGAGCTTGTTTATAAATAAACACCTTGAGAACACCAGAGTTTTAAGCAAAACTAGTTTTTTTCAAAAAGAATGATCCAGATTCACCTTCACTTTTGTTTTGCATCCAAAGTCTCGCGTCTCATCATCTCAAAAATGTTTAATCATGCATATCGTATTTTTCGCCTCATGCATTTGGGCGTTCCATTTTGTTCATCATAGTGTCTCATTTGCATCGTGCCAACATTATCATTTTATGAAAGGCAACAAAAAAGAAGCAACGGATGAAAAAAATCATTCCATCAAGCATCAAAGCATTGCATCATAAAGAAAGAAAAAGCAAAAACACAAGCACTCCATAATATTTCAACATCATTGTATCAAACATCATCTCCTTTTCAGTAAATGGGGGGCTAAGTCGAATACAGATTCGAGATAGTCATCAGGACGTTTGAATTGATCACTCAAGAATCCGAAAGTCCCTATGCCAAAAAAAAAAGCAAAAACACGTCATCCCATCTCATTGCATTTGCATCATATTAATGTTTGCATTTCATAAAAGGGAAAGAACCAAAGTCCTTGCATCAAAGCATTACATGCAAGGCAACACAAAGGCTCCCCATGTCATTCGTCATTCTATTATCGTTCATTTCTTCATGCCACTCATCGAAACATTGCATTCGCATGCCCGCATTTCATGAAAAGAGAAAGAAATGAGCAGAAAAAAAAAAAACAAAGAGCATTCCATTCATCAAAACATGAATCACTGTCATTGCATCGGACACTTGCATTACAAGTATCAATCTTTGCATCAAACATCAAAGCACTACATTTGCATATTCCCATTTCATAAAGAGTAAAAGAAAACAAAGAAAAGCAGATGATCAGAAAAAGAAAGCTGATCAGGCAAAATCATCAGAAAAAAGAAAGCTGGTCAAAGAAAAAAAAAACCAAGAAAAGCAAACAAGCAGAAAAAAGAAAGCTGCTTAAAGAAAACAAACAGCATAAACAAAGACAGAAAAATTGCAGAAAACGGAACATAAAAAGAACACACCATCTTCATATCATTCATCATTCTCATACCATTCATACCATTCATCGCTTCATGGCATCAAACAGTAGTGCATTACACTTTCAATTTGTATCTCAGAAGAGCGAAGAAATAACAGAAAAAGCATTCCACCAAAGTCAATCATTGCATTCATATGCATTCAAGTGCATGCATTTCATGTGCCAGTCAAGATAGAAGTTACCTCAGACTAGATAGTCTCAACCCAGAGTTAGAAAACTCCATCAACCCAGAGTTAGTGAACTCCATCAATCCAGATCACAACATCGTGTACGAGCACGCGATGGATCCATCCGACTTCGTCAAGTCCTTCGGATTAGTTATGTCAACCTAAGGCATAATGGACATCCTTGATCAAATCAGTTCCGGACCTGATGTTGATCGGCCGCTCGAGAAGGCCACCCCTAAGCTCGGACTCAACAAGAGTCCGTTAGAAGGTTTTTAGGCAACCTCCGAATTCAGGACCCCAGCGTCCCTTCAGAACCCCAGTGTTCATTCAGGATCCAAGCATCCCTTCAGGACCCAAGTGTCCATCCAGGTTACTTTCTTTACTGCTTTCTTTATAGCTTTATTTCCTGCTTTTTGAGGGCGGGCATTTCATTTAAGTAAAAAAAAAGGAGAGAAAATTCGGGTTTTCCCAAGCAGACAAAATCAGTATAATTTCTGAATTCTTTATTTCTATTTTGCCTCGGAATATGTTTCGGCCAATTCATATTCCTTGTCAAAATCCAAATAAAGAGGGGCAGCTGTCATACCCTAATTTTGTCCGCCTAGGTCGAAACCCTAATTTTCAAACAAAAAATAAGTAAGTTAAGGTTTAGCATTCATTCATAATGTCATGAATACCATCATTCATGCATTTCAAAGTTTTGAAAGTCATCTTAGGATTAGGGATGCATTGCATTGCCTTTTATAGCATTTTCAGAGTTTTTCAAGACCAAGGGCATTTTGGTCATTTTCGAAAAATGAGACATTTCTCAGCAAAAAAATCATTTCTTGCATACATTTTAGATTTTAGGGCCATTTTAGAGTTTTGAAGTAATTCTTGAAAAGAAAATGCATTTTGAACAAGGATTAGGGTTCTAATGATCAAAAGGGCATTTTGGTCATTTTTCGCAAGATATGATTTTCTCGCCAAAAATGCACATCATCAAAAAGTACATTTTTATTCTATCAAGGATAATTTTTGTACAATTTTTTAGGAGGAAAGCCCTAGTCAAAATAATTAAAAATGTATTTTTTTCATTTTTAGTGCATAGAAAAATAAAAAGGGACCATTAAATATTCCTCAATTTTTAAGTGACAATTTTTATTGTCATAGGTGACTAGAGGGAATATTTTATGTTGCCCAAAAGCATGTGACACATTTTCAATAGTTGCATTCCCATTATTTCCCATGCCCAAAAATTTCAATTTCAAAAACAAAAAAGGAAGTGTCTTCAATAAGACAAAATACCAAAAAAACAAGTTTTTTTTTTTCTCCTTATCCCCCCACCTACGAATTCTCTCTCTCTCTCTCCAATTTCTTCCACACTCTTCCATTATACCCTCTTTGGTAAATTACTCCACTCACTTACACTAACCTATTCATAAGAAAACCCAAAGTTCCCTCTTTGGTAACAATTCTCCCCCAAAATGCCCTTAACCCTACTTCACATAAAATATCTCTTCTAAAATAAGAAATTCATTTTTCTTTTCCTTTTTCTTTCCTCTAAATTTCGCCCCCCACTCTCCATATCTCTCACATTTTTGTGTTTCTTCAACACCCTCAATCCATGTGATGATGCATCTCCACCCTCCATTCAAAATCAAAACTCAATCCTAGAGCACATCAAAATCACAAAGACTAAACTACCCTTAGACCTAATTTCATCCTATAAATACTCCCTCATTCCCACACCTAAAGCCTCTTCTCTTTTTGCTCATTCTCTCCTACACAAAAACCCTAGCACACCTCCTCTCCCTCTCTCACCCCCCAAAACCGTAGCCACCTAACCATACCTCTCCTTCATCCTTCAATTTTTCACCATCAATCATCCTTTTTCTTGTTAGATCACCATCTTTCCTTCCATTCTCTTCAAGGTTGCATCATCAAATTGCTAAGGGCTAGTAGTTTTTGAGTTTATCATCTCCTTCTTCATTTCATTGTAGCTTTGAGGTAATCCTTGAAGCTTTGCACCTCATATTTAATTTTCTTGCATAATTCCTCCTCTACTCCAAACTCCTTCTTGATTGTTGTTTGCTTTGAGAATCCATTTCAAACATTTTGACAAAGACTTAGGGAGCTTTGGGTGTTTGAGATGGGTCCTTGGCCTTGAAGGAGTTGTTCTTCTACTTGAATAATTTCCCTTGCATCTTTACATATTTTTGCACTAGATTTCATACACAAATTTGTTGTTTAAGCATTTCGCATATCATGAAAAATTAGGGTTGATGTGATTTTGTTGCACTTCTTTGCTTAATCATATAAATCCTTGCAAAAAATAGATCTATATTTCTTTGTGTTAATTTTGGTGTTTTCTTTATTAAATAAAATGTGGATCTATGTTTCCCTTGGTTCACATGCTTATAGATCTAAAAATATTTTCAAGTTCATTTTGTTGTTGTTCTTTGTTTGGTGATGTTTAATCTTGTTACTAGTATTTCATCTTAGTGTTAAATGTTACCTTTGTTGTTTGATGATTTAGCAATATGATTCCCACTAGTGCCTAGTGCACCTTAACCTAAGTGGTGAAGATTGCTAGAAATGACTCAATTTAGTTTATGTGTCCATTCATTTTTGTGTCTTAGTTTGCTTGTTGTAAATTGTTGATGATAGGCAAATTGATTCCCACTAGTGCCTAGTGCACTTTTCTCAAAGTGAGAGGATTGCTCTAGTTGATTCAACTTATTTGTTGTGTTTAGTTAATCTTTGCATTTTAGTTTGCTTGTTGCTCATTGTTGATGATAGGCAAGTTGATTCTCACTAGTGCCTAGTGCACTTTTCTCAAAGTGAGAGGATTGCTCTATATGATTCAACTTGGTTTTAGTGTTTATTTACTTTTTACCTTTTTACTTTACCATTCATTAACTTTTTACCAAAACATAAAAATATTTTACTACTTTGGTTTTAACCACTCACTTACTTTTTACTTTACCATTCATTAACTTTTTACCAAAACATAAAAATATTTTACTACTTTGGTTTTAACCACTCACTTACTTTTTACTTTACCATTCATTAACCTTTTACTAAAACATAAAAAGATTTTACCACTTCCCATTCACTTCATGCATTTTTACTTTACCATCTCATTAAATAATTACCATTCACTTCATGCATTTTTACTTTACCATCTCATTAAATAATTACCATTTACCTCATGCATTTTTACTTTACTTTTCACTAACTTCTTACTTAAAGTTTTATAACTTATCAACTTGCAAAAAGACCCAAAACATTTTCTAGTTTACATTTATAACTTTTCAACTTTATAAAATCAACCCAAAAATACTTTTACCACTTTCTCCTAAGACTCTAAAAACACCAAAACATTTCACCATTTCCTAAGAATAAGGTAACTAAATTTTTACCACTTTTTATGACATACTCTCACACACTTGCACTTAAATAAAACCTTATTCACTCTCTTGCATTCTCATTTGCTTGTATCTCTTGCATACTCTCTTGTTTTAATCTCCATGCCTTTTCATATATTCATATCTCTTGCATATTCATTTGCACTCTCACTTGTTAGTACCTCATGCATCCTTACTTGTTTATACTTCTTGCATCCTCACCTGTCCATGCATTCATTAATCAAATGCTCATGCATTCTTGTACGCTCATGCATCTTTGTATATACTCATTCTTGCGTTCATCCTCACATGTCCATGCATTCATTAATCAAATGCTCATGCATTCTTGTACGCTCATGCATCTTTGTATATACTCATTCTTGCATTCATTCTTAAATGTTCATGCATTCATTAATATCATGTCTTGCATTCAATAACCAAATGATCATGCATTCATGCCATGTCAATTACTTCAAAATCAAACAAAATTGCATTCAATAACGCTCATTCATTCCTTGCCTAATCATGCATCATCGCTCACATGTTCATTCACCTAACCGAGAATACTCTATGCCTATGATCAATTGTATTCCTTTGTTCTTGATGCCATTTGAATGTCTTGACTTAATTGTGCACAAACCCTTTTACACAATCATGTGCCCTTATAAGACTACCAACATGTGTAGCATAGAGGCATATGTGCCCCTCTTGAGATTGCTTCCAACGTGTGTAGCAATTCTCCTTCACACATAAATACAATTGTTTTGAGAACTTTGTCTTGCATCTTGGACAATTAAATCTCTTGATTATATTGGCATGCTTAATCTTAATTGATGATCAACATGTTTATGATTGCTTGATTAGTTGAATATGTTTGAATTTCATTCATTCATTTTGCATTTGGTTTTGGACATAGAGTTCGATTAAAAATGATTTACTTATTTTCTAAAACTTTTTTCCAAACCAATTAATTTTCAAAGCATTTTCAATAAACAAAAATAAGCGAATAGTGGAGGTCACCCATAACCTTTGTTAGTTTGATCTCTATGAACGCTCTTCAATTTCACATGAGTACTTAGCAATGATTACCCATAACCTTTGTTAGTTTAATCATTCGCTAACGCTCGCCCTACTTCTAAAACCTTTTCAAAAAAAAAACATTTTTACAAGAACTACGTTGCTTTGATTCCCACTTGGGATACGTAGGAGCGAGACATGTTCTCGTCAAGCGCATCAAAAAAATCTTCACTTTCACAACAATAAAAAACCTCCATTTTCAAAACAAACAAAAATTGTTTTCAAACCCATTGTCGTTAGTAGCTAATCAGAACCGTAGTTCGTCTAGCTATTGACATCAATGTCCTTTCTCCAAAAAGAACAATAAGTGATGACCACCCATAGCCTTTGCTAGTTTGGTCATCAAACAAATCAATCCTTTTCAAAAAGCTTTCAAAAAGAGAATAAAAACAAGTTGTTACCAACGGTCACCCAGAACCTTAGTTCGTTTGACTAGTGGTAGCGACTCCTTTTGAGTACTTAGCGGTGATTACCCATAGCCTTAGCTAGTTTAGTCACTCGCCAGTACTCGTCCTATTTCGAAAACTCACCTAAAAAGTTAAAAAACAAAAACCAAGGCAGAACTACGTAGCTCTGAGTTCTCCATTGTACCAGGAGATACGTAGGAGCGGGTCGTTACCCCCGTCGAGCTCTTTTCTAAAAAACTCTCTTTTTCCCCCTCTTTACATAAGTTTTCCATTAATTTCCCATCCATCTTCAAATAAGAATAAAATAGGCAAATCTAAGTATTCTTCAAATCAAACATTGAAACCATACAATTTAATTAGAGGTTCCCTTTCAGTAGAAAGGAGGAATGGGGTGCTAATACCTTCCTCATTCCTAACCGACCCCCGAACCCATATCTCTATTTTTCAAAAGACCACCCGCCTTTTTGTAAAAGACTTTTTTCTAATGTTTTGGTCTAAAAACTAAAATATTGGTGGCGGCTTCACAATTTTCTACGTTGTACATTGAAGAACCCTAAACGGGATTTTTCGGGGTACAACAGGAGGTAGTGCCTTTGTTGTAGATATAGGAAAGTTTACTTGCAGTTGTAATTTTTGGCAGCTAGTAGGTATTCCTTGTAGGCATGCTTGTGCTGCCCTTGCCTATAGACAACAAA
>JAZGSX010000139.1:0-25000 GCA_039519185.1 Astragalus membranaceus
ATATACCCCCATCATAATTTGATAAACCGAAAATACTGCCAAACTAAAACTCACTCGGATTTACCCCCACTCAAGGTAAATCCACTTTGTTATTTTCCAAAGCGGATTTATCTACCCAATAGGTAAACCCAATTTTTAAATAACAAAGCGGATTTACCTTATGTTGGGGTACATCCACTTTTAAAATTAACAAAAGCGGATTTACCTAATGTGGGGGTAAATCCGATTTTCTTTTTTTTAGGGAAATCAGATTTATCTTTTTTAGGTAAATCCGCTTTGTTATTTTCCAAAGCAGATTTATCTACCCAATAGGTAAATCCGACTTTTAAATAACAAAGCGGATTTACCTTAGGTGGGGTACATCTGCTTTTAAAATTAACAAAAAAAGCGGATTTACCTATGTGGGGGTAAATCCGATTTTGAAATTAAAATTAAAATTAATTTTTTTTTAGAAATATAAAATAGATATGAATATCGGTCGTCTTTTGGTTCTGTTTAGTGTATTGTTCGTTAACATCTGACGATGTTGTACGTTTGGTGAATAATTTAGGCTAAAAAGTCGGTTTTCGAGCAACCTACTCAGATTGTATTGAAACCCCAGCCATTAAATGCGAAAAAAATCAGGGATCAAGACTCCTGAAGAAGAGACTTCTTGTAGGACAAGATAGCTCAAAATCCCAAATTCCACCGTTTACTATTTTTTATTAATTTTTTTTAATTTTTCATAATCTCCAAAAAATCTGAAAAGATTTGCATAACATTATTTTGGTTTTATTAGATTTATAGTGGTGTTTTTATAATTTTTAGATTAGTTTTGACTCTTTTAGTAGTATTTTTATAACATTTTTTTTAAAAAATTAAATAAAAAATAGGTATTTTTAATACGCAAAGTGGATTTAACCCCCACCTAAGGTAAATCCACTTTTAAAATTAACAAAACGGATATACCTTAGGTGGGGGTAAATCCGATTTTCTTTTTTTTTAAGGGAAATCAAACCTACTAAAAGATAAATCCGATTTTGGGAAAAAACCAAAATCGGATTTATCTCTTAGTAGGTAAATCCAAGCGAATTTTTTAAGTGAGGGGTATTTTCGGGTTTCACTTTCATGTGGGAGTATATGGTGATATGATGGAGGTAAAAAAAATCACTGTTACAATTCTAGATGGAGGACATGATTAAATTCACCATGTGGACTTGGTCCTCATATTTACCATGTTTTTTTAACGGCTCATATTTATATTGTTTTTTTTTACAATAATCACATTTATGTTGTTATTCATACATTTCTTGTTACTTTTTTTTATTTATTTGATGAATTAAAAATAAGTTTTGTTCCTTTCAAAATACTCCCTCCGAACCTAATTATAAGTAAAAAAGTGTTTAGTTTTGGTGGACTCAAATATAAGCAAATCTCAACTAGCGCACCCATATTTAATGCTATTTTTCCACAACTACCTTTAAAGTAGCTCATTAATATTGTGAGAAGATGACTATTAATTATGGATAGTTTAGTAAATCTATTTGTTTTTTCCATGAATTTAAGGAAATTAAATGCAAAAACCACTATCCTTAATATTGTGAAAGTAGTTATTTTTGCTTATAATTAAGTTCGGATGGAGTACTAATTAGTAGTAGTATGTATATTAATGATTTTGTTGATGAAATTATTATATGGGTGATGAAAATCATAAAAGATGCATCGGTCATTTGTATGGATACGTATTTTTTTAATATGCGGCAGCCATCATTTAAAAGAAAAGCCCAACGAGAAAGGGTTCAGATCCTCTCTAGTTACTGGATAGTTCCAGTAAGAGAGAGATAGACTCGTGAAATAAAATAATATTATTTTAAAAATAATATTATTTTATTTGATTCTCTCTCCTACTGGAATCGTTCCCAAAGAGGATAGAAACCAACAACAGCCAAGCGAGAGACAATATAGAAAAAGACAAACAGCAATGAAAAAGGTTACTAGAAAAAAGCACACAAGGAAAGAGAGCAATGATTGACGAAAATAATACTACCTTCATTTAGAATTACTCTTTTCCAGTTTCCTATCGTACCACGTTTTATCTATCAAAAAAAATATACCACGTTTTAGTAAAGAAAAAAATTGTCCATGTTCTAGAACGTTTTAAGTAGGGCTGGACAAAAAAACAAACTCGACCGAAACCCAAGAAATCCGAAAAAATATGGGTCATACGGGCAGGTACAGACGGTTGTCGGATACAAAACATGAGAGAAGTGAGTTAAAACGGGTTTGTATGGACGGGTTCGGTTCTCTAAACACAAAACCAGTGGTACCCGAACCCGCCCGTATGGGAATTTGAAGAAGCTGTCTGTGTCAAATGTCAATTGCCAAAACCATGTGTTGGAAAGTGGTTTTCTTTTATCATGTCAGTTGCTTACAAGTTGTCACATGTTATATACTAGACACGACATAGGAGTCATCATAAAAGGCTACACCTAGTTTTTAATAATTTCAATTTTTGTTTTCTTTGGGAATTTTTAACTTATGTTTCTTTCTGCCTTCAAGCAATCGTGTCTCTCTCTCTCAAGCCATCATCTCCCCATTTCACTGCACTTCTTCTTCTTTCATCTTTCCATTTCACAAGCCACACTTTCTTCTAAAGTTACATCAGAAAAAGATTTTTGCAATAGAGGAGAATCCCATTAGAGTCAAGAGGCACCCACGGCCACAGTAGCTAGTAGCTACAAGCTTGTTGCTCTGACAACGGTGCAGAGCTGCCGTAAATGGAGGAAGAATAACTACATGAGAGGAAAAAAAGGAAAAAATTCATTATGCTATGAAGAAGCTGCAACCCGTATTAACCCACCCGCCAGAACCGGTGAAACCGCCAAAACCGCACCCGTCTTACCTGTTACCCAAGCAGTCGGAAATGGTTGGAGTTCTTGCATTCTCGGTTTATCATGGATGCACGATTTTGAAACCGAAACCGAACAACCCGACCGTTTGTCCAGCCCTAGTTTTACGACACCAATGAAGTATGAAATATTCTTTTCCTATAATACTGTTCATTATTTAATTAACTCTCTTCTTTCAATTCGTTATCTTTCTCATGGCATTAAAGAAATATAATTTTGTAAAAGAGACAGAGACAAAAATGCCTTTGAACGAAAATTTTATCCAGCAATTCTCTGGCCAAAATCTGATTTTCTGAAAATTATAGGATTAATTACATCACTTAAATAGAGAGTTGAGATTCATCTTTTAATACACTTTAAAAATTGTGTTTGTTTCTAATATTGTGGATCGAAAAATTTTAAAAGATTCTTCAAGACCCACGAAGAATCTATCCAGATTTTTCAATCACTACGAAGGGTTATACCTTTCATCTCATATTATTTCACTTTGGTCATTTCACAAAAATCAAGAAATATAGTATGAGATGAAGAAACTATGAGTTATTTTACAAAATTATACTTTATTAATAATATGAACAAGATAAATTAATAGAGTATTAACTAATGAAGAGTATGATAGGAAAATAAAAATCGACACTTCATTCATATTTGAATAACGATTGTCACCTGATCTATATATCTTTCTTTTGACACATTGTCATCTATATTCATCATCTCTCATTTTTTGATAAATACCATCATCTGTCAATTTATTTTGTACCTCCTCATAGACTTTGTACCCCAATAATACGTTTTAACCCCAAATACCCCTCACATTTTTATAAAAATTTAACTCGAAATTGTTTTTTTGAAAATTTTCCGGAATTATCTATCAAGAGGTATTTCGGAATGAAAAATTTGCGTTCCGGAAACATCTCAAAAAGGTATTTCCGGAAATATCTCAAAAATGACTTCCGGAAGTATGTGAAAAAAGGCATTTCCGAAATTTTCAAAAAAATGGCTTCCGGATTTATATGAAAAATCGTATTTCCGGAATGAAAAATTTGGTTTGGAAACTTTTTAAAAAAATTGACTTTTACCTACGGTTTTTGTCGGTAGGTAAAAGTCACTTTATAAAAAAAAATCTGACTTTTACCTACGTATTTATCTAATTTAAAGATATAAATCCGTTTTGGGAAAAAAACCAAAAACAGATTTATCTTTAAATTAGATAAATCCGGTTTTCAAAAATAATAAAACGGATTTACCTAAGACATACTTAAATCCGTTTTTGTTATTTTTAGTAACGGATTTATCTATTATTAGATAAATCCGTTTTGAATTTTTTCAAAACGGATTTGTCTAATAAATAGATAATTCCATTTTGTAAAATAATTAATAAATAAAAGTGATAAATCTGTTAAAAAATTAAAATAAATTTTTTTAAAAAATAAAATAGATATGAATATCGGTTGTCTTTTTGTTCCGTTTAGTGTGTAGATATTCGTTAACACGTGACGATGTTGTACGTCATGTGAATAATTTAGGCTAAAAAATCAGTTTTCGGGCAACTTACTCTGATTGTAATGAAACCACAGTCATTAAATCCGAAATTATTTTTCCATCATTAACTATTTTTTATTAATTTTTTTAATTTTTCATAATCTCCAAAAAATCTAAAAAAATTTGCATAACCTTATTTTTGTTTTATTAGATTTTTAGTGGTGGTTTTATAATTTTTAGATTAGTTTTGACTCTTTAACGAATTTTTAGTAGTGTTTTTATAACATTTTTTAAAAAATTTAAATAAAAAATAGTTATTTTTAATTCACAAAACGGATTTACCTATTGTTCTGGACTGGACCAAGAGGTCCATTAGCAAAACCAGGGGGTGCGTTTAGTAATTGGTTATGGATCAGCCCAACCGATTCGACCCATATCCGCAACATACAAGCCCAGTACGCTTGGAGGGTTCAGATCGCCTCCACTGATCCGACGATCCACAACGAGTATCGATTTCCTATAAATACCGGCTCGCATAGCCATTTATACGGTACGCACTATTCCCTTGCAAATTCACTAGCTTATTCTCATACTGACTTGAGCGTCGGAGTGGCTTTGCAGGTACCCCCCCGGGAGCTCACTGACCTACTGCCAGGACAGCAAGAGACCTACCAATAGCAGCCTACCAAATTACTGCTAGGTACAGAACATTGGCGACCACAGTGGGAGGTTTTTATCTCTCAAATCACTACTCATTCAACCTTTCTCTTGCTACCCTCTGGCTCCTGTTGTGCGAAAAGGTGATGTGCAAGTATACACAATCGCAACAAATAATATATTGATAAGTAAAGTTCGTTCCCACAGGGATTGGAATTAATCTAAGAAGTTTAAGTGATTAGAACCTTAGTGAAAAGAATTAAGTAACAAGTAAAGGTAAAGAGTTGTAAACATCATAAGTTGTGATAAAACAGTATTAAGTTTGAAGTAATTAAAGGTGAGTTGGATAGCTCAATAGTATGTAAGTTCCCAAGAGTAATGTTCATATAATATTAGACGCTGTAGCGTTAAGCGCTGTAGCGCTTCAGAATCCGTAGACGCTGTAGCGCCTTGGTGGCGTGCCTTTCAGTCACTTTCGTCAGGGCTATGTTACAAGACTCCTATGTCTAGGCTCTAAATAAGTTTTACCCCTGTATATTAAGCTCTTACAATATTTGCCTTATGAACTATTACTCCCCTATGTCTAGAGTTAAGTAGTGCTTCCTTTAAATGTCTTTAAAGGGTTTTCATTCATATCATTCCTTGAGTTCTCTTTGTGAACCATGTCTGTACCCACAAAGTTACCCTGTTTTAGTTGATCATTCCCAAACCAAGATTGAAAGTATTATGACACAAGGAATAAAACACAAACATCATAATATTATACAAAAGTTACTCAAGGTTCATTACATACCAAGAACAATCCAACTACAACAAAGTTAGCTCATCACAAGTTCCATCAACATAATACAACTAGAGAGTATGTATTACCGTATGAAGACAAGAGAAGAGTGGTTGCAAAAGATACACTCCAATGATCCCAAGTTGCATACAAGAGATGAAGTTGAGGCGTGAGCAAAACCTTGAATGAAGACTAGAAAACTATGCTAAAAATAAAAGCTTGAAAGTAGTGTATCAGTGGAGAGTGGCTACCATCTATTGTGTAGTTCTTTTTTCAAAGTTACAATTACTTGTCTACGTAAGTTACCTCCTAGAGAAGCAATCTTAATTAATCCAATTAATATCTAAGTCTTAATAGAATAATAATATTACATGATGATTATTAGACTTAGATATTATCCTTAAAGTACTTTACAAAAAGTGGTAATGATGGAATACAACAACTATCACATGGGTTCCATTTAGCGTCTCCTAGATAGCATACCGCTGGAGTGCTAAAGCAAAACATCAAACATATTCACAAGGGCATTGACTATGCCCAAGGTTCAGGGAATTAACTTATAACCTATATTTATTCTAATACTCATATATTCACATATTTAAGCACTAGAATTACTTGAGAAATGAGCTTTGACTTAAGTATTAGGAGCATAAATAACCTATATAAAATAAGGTTATCACACCCCCAAACTTAAACCATTGCTTGTCCCCAAGTAATGACATTTGAACAAGACAAAAATGCTCATATAACTAGCTGCAGCTTTTAAATTAAACAGGATTTATACATAAGCTAATTCTTATCATTATCACACACCATAGTGGTCCACAATTCAAATAGAATCATTACTGCTCAGTTGTGAGTGTGTGATATCAAAGCTTAACTTAGTTCCTAGTTAATTTCAGAATTTCTCCAAGGTTTGGGAAGAATGGATTTCTTTTGGGTTAGGCAAAGAATGTTTTCAAAAAGAAGAGTGGAATAACAATTTCACACAAGATTTGAGAGGCTTCAAAGCACAGCAAAGGGCTTTAATTAGGCATTTTTCAGACTATTGGTCAGTGCATAAACTTTTGGTCTGGTGATCAAACGCTGTAGCGCTTCAAAGTCCGTAGACGCTGTAGTGCTAGATTTTGATGATTAAAACTAGATGCTATCTTCATTACTGAGCTCCTTATTTGCATTTTCTTTTTATGCTTTTTGGAACAGCTCAGCAATTTATTTAAGATACTTTGCAACTTTTTTCAAGACCACATTCATTTTTATTTTTCATTTTGCAAAGACCAATTTATTATCTTTTGATCCTAGCCTTAACATAACCGATGCTCCCCCAAACTTAGCTTTTAAAACAACTCTCAATTTTTAATGAAAACTTGACTAACCCTTTGGTTATCCAAAACTTAACTTTATCCTTAGATTACTCCTAGCTAACTAGGTTCTTCACTAAGCTTGGATTTTGTGTAAAAGCAGCAATAACATCATTTCATTGTTTACACAATGCTGCCTTACTCAAATTTTTTTATTTATATTTGGCTATATGAATCAGCTTTTGCTTACTAAGAAATTTAAAACATGCAGCTAATCATACTTCCCATTCAAGCATACAAAATATTCAAAAACATGCAACACATGCAAAACATGGCATAATTATACTAAATATTTAAAAGCATCATTGAACTTAATTTAAAACACTTTTAACCATAAGGTCCTCCCCCAGAAATTAAATTTGGCAGTGTCCTCACTGCTTGCTTGACAAGAAAGGGAGAGGCCTTAGAACAACAACAAAATAAAGTTCAAAGTACATAACCGACATAAGAAGCCAACAAATCTTGCCTTATTAGGCCTTCTTGAGCCTCTTACTGGCTCTTGAAGGTGCTGGGGCTCCTTTTGTTGCCTTCTTCTTCTTTGGCTGAGGTGGAGTAGTCTTTTCAGCAGCTACAGCGGTTGGTGGCTGTCATACCCTAATTTTGTCCGCCTAGGTCGAAACCCTAATTTTCAAACAAAAAATAAGTAAGTTAAGGTTTAGCATTCATTCATAATGTCATGAAGACCATCATTCATGCATTTCAAAGTTTTGAAAGTCATCTTAGGATTAGGGATGCATTGCATTGCCTTTTATAGCATTTTCAGAGTTTTTCAAGACCAAGGGCATTTTGGTCATTTTCGAAAAATGAGACATTTCTCAGCAAAAAAATCATTTCTTGCATACATTTTAGATTTTAAGGCCATTTTAGAGTTTTGAAGTAATTCTTGAAAAGAAAATGCATTTTGAACAAGGATTAGGGTTCTAATGATCAAAAGGGCATTTTGGTCATTTTTCGCAAGAGATGATTTTCTCGCCAAAAATGCACATCATCAAAAAGTACATTTTTATTCTATCAAGGATAATTTTTGTACAATTTTTTAGGAGGAAAACCCTAGTCAAAATAATTAAAAATGTATTTTTTCATTTTTAGTGCATAGAAAAATAAAAAGGGACCATTAAATATTCCTCAATTTTTAAGTGACAATTTTTATTGTCATAGGTGACTAGAGGGAATATTTTATGTTGCCCAAAAGCATGTGACACATTTTCAATAGTTGCATTCCCATTATTTCCCATGCCCAAAAATTTCAATTTCAAAAACAAAAAAGGAAGTGTCTTCAATAAGACAAAATACCAAAAAAACAAGTTTTTTTTTCTCCTTATCCCCCCACCTACGAATTCTCTCTCTCTCTCTCCAATTTCTTCCACACTCTTCCATTATACCCTCTTTGGTAAATTACTCCACTCACTTACACTAACCTATTCATAAGAAAACCCAAAGTTCCCTCTTTGGTAACAATTCTCCCCCAAAATGCCCTTAACCCTACTTCACATAAAATATCTCTTCTAAAATAAGAAATTCATTTTTCTTTTCCTTTTTCTTTCCTCTAAATTTCGCCCCCCACTCTCCATATCTCTCACATTTTTGTGTTTCTTCAACACCCTCAATCCATGTGATGATGCATCTCCACCCTCCATTCAAAATCAAAACTCAATCCTAGAGCACATCAAAATCACAAAGACTAAACTACCCTTAGACCTAATTTCATCCTATAAATACTCCCTCATTCCCACACCTAAAGCCTCTTCTCTTTTTGCTCATTCTCTCCTACACAAAAACCCTAGCACACCTCCTCTCCCTCTCCTTCCCTCATCAAGGCCGTAGCCCCTTCCTCCCCTCTTCCACATATTCCCTTCAAAAATCAACCACCAAATCCTCCATTTCTTGTTAGATCACCATCTTTCCTTCCATTCTCTTCAAGGTTGCATCATCAAATTGCTAAGAGCTAGTGATTTTTGAGCTTATCATCTCCTTCTTCATTTCATTGTAGTTTTGAGGTAATCCTTGAAGCTTTGCACCTCATATTTAATTTTCTTGCATAATTCCTCCTCTACTCCAAACTCCTTCTTGATTGTTGTTTGCTTTGAGAATCCATTTCAAACATTTTGACAAAGACTTAGGGAGCTTTGGGTGTTTGAGATGGGTCCTTGGCCTTGAAGGAGTTGTTCTTCTACTTGAATAATTTCCCTTGCATCTTTACATATTTTTGCACTAGATTTCATACACAAATTTGTTGTTTAAGCATTTCGCATATCATGAAAAATTAGGGTTGATGTGATTTTGTTGCACTTCTTTGCTTAATCATATAAATCCTTGCAAAAAATAGATCTATATTTCTTTGTGTTAATTTTGGTGTTTTCTTTATTAAATAAAATGTGGATCTATGTTTCCCTTGGTTCACATGCTTATAGATCTAAAAATATTTTCAAGTTCATTTTGTTGTTGTTCTTTGTTTGGTGATGTTTAATCTTGTTACTAGTATTTCATCTTAGTGTTAAATGTTACTTTTGTTGTTTGATGATTTAGCAATATGATTCCCACTAGTGCCTAGTGCACCTTAACCTAAGTGGTGAAGATTGCTAGAAATGACTCAATTTAGTTTATGTGTCCATTCATTTTTGTGTCTTAGTTTGCTTGTTGTAAATTGTTGATGATAGGCAAATTGATTCCCACTAGTGCCTAGTGCACTTTTCTCAAAGTGAGAGGATTGCTCTAGGTGATTCAACTTATTTGTTGTATTTAGTTAATCTTTGCATTTTAGTTTGCTTGTTGCTCATTATTGATGATAGGCAAGTTGATTCTCACTAGTGCCTAGTGCACTTTTCTCAAAGTGAGAGGATTGCTCTATATGATTCAACTTGGTTTTAGTGTTTATTTACTTTTTACCTTTTTACTTTACCATTCATTAACTTTTTACCAAAACATAAAAATATTTTACTACTTTGGTTTTAACCACTCACTTACTTTTTACTTTACCATTCATTAACTTTTTACCAAAACATAAAAATATTTTACTACTTTGGTTTTAACCACTCACTTACTTTTTACTTTACCATTCATTAACTTTTTACCAAAACATAAAAATATTTTACTACTTTGGTTTTAACCACTCACTTACTTTTTACTTTACCATTCATTAACTTTTTACCAAAACATAAAAATATTTTACTACTTTGGTTTTAACCACTCACTTACTTTTTACTTTACCATTCATTAACCTTTTACTAAAACATAAAAAGATTTTACCACTTCCCATTCACTTCATGCATTTTTACTTTACCATCTCATTAAATAATCACCATTCACTTCATGCATTTTTACTTCATGCATTTTTACTTTATGCATTTTTACTTTACCATCTCATTAAATAATTACCATTTACCTCATGCATTTTTACTTTACTTTTCACTAACTTCTTACTTAAAGTTTTACAACTTATCAACTTGCAAAAAGACCCAAAACATTTTCTAGTTTACATTTATAACTTTTCAACTTTATAAAATCAACCCAAAAATACTTTTACCATTTTTTCCTAAGACTCTAAAAACACCAAAACATTTCACCATTTCCTAAGAATAAGGTAACTAAATTTTTACCACTTTTTATGACATACTCTCACACACTTGCACTTAAATAAAACCTTATTCACTCTCTTGCATTCTCATTTGCTTGTATCTCTTGCATACTCTCTTGTTTTAATCTCCATGCCTTTTCATATATTCATATCTCTTGCATATTCATTTGCACTCTCACTTGTTAGTACCTCATGCATCCTTACTTGTTTATACTTCTTGCATCCTCACCTGTCCATGCATTCATTAATCAAATGCTCATGCATTCTTGTACGCTCATGCATCTTTGTATATACTCATTCTTGCGTTCATCCTCACATGTCCATGCATTCATTAATCAAATGCTCATGCATTCTTGTACGCTCATGCATCTTTGTATATACTCATTCTTGCATTCATTCTTAAATGTTCATGCATTCATTAATATCATGTCTTGCATTCAATAACCAAATGATCATGCATTCATGCCATGTCAATTACTTCAAAATCAAACAAAATTGCATTCAATAACGCTCATTCATTCCTTGCCTAATCATGCATCATCGCTCACATGTTCATTCACCTAACCGAGAATACTCTATGCCTATGATCAATTGTATTCCTTTGTTCTTGATGCCATTTGAATGTCTTGACTTAATTGTGCACAAACCCTTTTACACAATCATGTGCCCTTATAAGACTACCAACATGTGTAGCATAGAGGCATATGTGCCCCTCTTGAGATTGCTTCCAACGTGTGTAGCAATTCTCCTTCACACATAAATACAATTGTTTTGAGAACTTTGTCTTGCATCTTGGACAATTAAATCTCTTGATTATATTGGCATGCTTAATCTTAATTGATGATCAACATGTTTATGATTGCTTGATTAGTTGAATATGTTTGAATTTCATTCATTCATTTTGCATTTGGTTTTGGACATAGAGTTCGATTAAAAATGATTTACTTATTTTCTAAAACTCTTTTCCAAACCAATTAATTTTCAAAGCATTTTCAATAAACAAAAATAAGCGAATAGTGGAGGTCACCCATAACCTTTGTTAGTTTGATCTCTATGAACACTCTTCAATTTCACATGAGTACTTAGCAATGATTACCCATAACCTTTGTTAGTTTAATCATTCGCTAACGCTCGCCCTACTTCTAAAACCTTTTCAAAAAAACATTTTTACAAGAACTACGTTGCTTTGATTCCCACTTGGGATACGTAGGAGCGAGACATGTTCTCGTCAAGCGCATCAAAAAAATCTTCACTTTCACAACAATAAAAAACCTCCATTTTCAAAACAAACAAAAAATGTTTTCAAACCCATTGTTGTTAGTAGCTAATCAGAACCGTAGTTCGTCTAGCTATTGACATCGATGTCCTTTCTCCAAAAAGAACGATAAGCGATGACCACCCATAGCCTTTGCTAGTTTGGTCATCAAACAAATCAATCCTTTTCAAAAAAGGCTTTCAAAAAGAAAATAAAAACAAGTTGTTACTAACGGTCACCCAGAACCTTAGTTCGTTTGACTAGCGGTAGCGACTCCTTTTGAGTACTTAGCGGTGATTACCCATAGCCTTAGCTAGTTTAATCACTCGCTAGTACTCGTCCTATTTCGAAAACTCCCCTAAAAAGTTAAAAAACAAAAACCAAGGCAGAACTACGTAGCTCTGAGTTCTCCATTGTATCGGGAGATACGTAGGAGCGGGTCGTTACCCCCGTCGAGCTCTTTTCTAAAAAACTCTCTTTTTCCCCCTCTTTACATAAGTTTTCCATTAATTTCCCATCCATCTTCAAATAAGAATAAAATAGGCAAATCTAGGTGTTCTTCAAATCAAACATTAAAACCACACAATTTAATTAGAGGTTCCCTTTCAGTAGAAAGGAGGAATGGGGTGCTAATACCTTCCCCATTCCTAACCGACCCCCGAACCCATATCTCTAGTTTTCAAAAGACCACCCGCCTTGTAAAAAAGACCTTTTTTCAATGTTTTGGTCTAAAAACTAAAATATTGGTGGCGGCTTCACAATATTCTACGTTGTACATTGAAGAACCCTAAACGGGATTTTTCGGGGTACAACAGCTGGCGACTTCACTGGGGATCTTTTTTTAAAAAAAGGACGAGGGTCAAGCCTAACTAACTAAAACGTGTGGTTCAATGTGTTGCGATTTGATTAATATCCTGTTTGCCTTTCTTTCTTATAATTAATTGTAAGCATAGGTATTTGTCTTCTTCTACTCCTCTTCTTTTATTTGCTTATGTTCATGCATTTCCCCATATTCTCTCATGTCCCCTCTTCTTGGCTCCTCTTCTAAAGGTAAGCAATATTCTTGTTTATAGATATCTTAGGAATGAAACCCTAGGGTAGATAACTTGATATTGATTGCTGTTTTCTGGACTGGTCTGGTTTTCATTTGCAGGTGGGGTAGCGCTAGGGAAAATGCCCTTGACACACACTACACATGCACCTTGTGATTACATACTTTGAGTGGGACCATAACCCAGGTCTGCAAAAACTTAGGAGAGTGGATTCGAGTAGTGAGAGCCCATCAGGACCTTTGTCCGTTTGGCTACTTGCGAAAGTTTCAACCAGAGTTGTGCTCTTTCATGATGCCTCACACCTAGCAGTTTGCTGCATTTGTGGGGAATTTTGTGAAAGAGACTGTGGCTCTGGTGGCCTTGTGGGGGAGTGAATAGAGCCATGTGGAAGGATTACCCCATAGATTGCCCTAGATCGTAGGTCTCACCTCTTTTTAGGTCACAAGGGCTTTTCCAAATTGTGTGTTGCATTATCACATTTAGCTAAGTTCTTTTCTTTCAATGATTTTCGAAAAAAAAAAAAAAAAGGAAAGGGTTGCCATCGTAGACTTCTCTTTTGCCGGTCCGTACGAAATAACATATGGCCCACTTCATTTTCAAAAAAGAAAGAAAGAAAGAGTTACCGCTGTAGCCTTTCTCATACCGGTCCATATGAAATGACGTACGGTCCTCATTTTCAAAAAATAATGATATATTTCCCTTCATCAAATAAACCAGCGCGTGAGGCGGCACGTAGCGTGGCTCCTCAATTTTTGAACTTCCGTCCATATGCATCGCCTTTTATTTTTTTTCCACGCGCATCATTCACATCATAGTCGCATCATGCCGCATTCATTTACTTGCATCCATATAACATCTCATTTGCATTTGCTTCCCGGGGATCACCGAACAACGTACCGTCTTGTCATAGGTGCATCAGAATGGAATCAAATAGCAAGGCTTCACTTGCTTCTCGCTTCCCAGTTTTGAAGAAGGCTGATTTGCTATTTCGATTCCTCGTTTACTTCACTTCCTAAATCAAAAAAGAAAAAGTTTATGCGCTTATGACAAGATAAGGCATCCCGTGGTTCCCGGCATCAAGCAAACTTTGTCCATGCATCCATTCATGCATTTTTCTTGATTCTTATGCAATAAATGTCAAAACAAACATAAAATCATACATTATCATTTCATGCGCATACATTTGTATCTCGTTCATACTCATTCATTTGCATACTTACATCATGCATTACATAAAACAATATTTTGAAAAAAAACATACATATATCCTGCATCCTGCATCATTGCATCACTGCATCATTGCATCATTGCATCATTATATCATTGCGTCATTTGCATTAAATAAATTTCCAATTTTGAAAGAATCATTCATCCTGCATTTCATTTCATTGCATAAAAATGAAAAAACAATTATCATTTGCATAGCATAAGCATTCATAAGCATTATTTAGGGACCCAGTAGAACTACGTAAGCTTTGATTCCTCATTACAATGGGGATACGTAGGAACGGGTCATACCCCGTCAAGCACATTTTTCTAAAACCCCTTTTTTCCAGTAAATCATTTGCATCTCCAAATAATTTTCAAAATCATGTTCCAAAACTAAAAATCAAAAAATTGAAGAGTTTCCAATGCATGCATCTTCTCTAAACAAAGAAAAAATAGAAAAGCTCTTCATGTAAAAGCTCAATGAGCAAAAGTGCACCTTCGAATGACGAAGGGTAATATCTCAAATTTGTGTGTGCACTACAAATTTGAGATGTTACTCCACGATATCGGGGCACTTTGACCCTATCAAGTGAGGTTTGTTTTCAAATAAGAGAATAAGCTTGAGTTAACCAAATGTCGAAGCATTTCAGTATATTGCGTGAAGTATTGAGTCAGGATCCACTCAATGTTTCATGCAAGTTACTCAGAGTAACGACAATTGGTTGCCTCACGCCATCATTTTTTTTAAAAAAAAGAAGATTTTGAAAGAAGAAAAGAAGAAAGGGTTACCGTTGTAGCCTTTCTCTTACTGATTCATACGGAATAACGTAAGGCCCGCATTTTCCAAAAAAAAAAAGAGCTTGAATTATTGGCAATAAAAACCCTTTCATTTATCCTGCATACACGTAGAGCATCATCATCATACATAAAACAAAATTTTCAAGAAAAAAAGGGCAAAAAGCAAAACTTTCAAAAAATCATCATAGTCTTTTCTTTTACCAGGCTACATGAGGTGATGTTCCCAAAATTTCAGTCACCAAACTCGAAAAAATGCTTTCATCTTATTTTTCATATGCATGTCAAGTCGCATTATCGCCGTCATTTTCATATGAAGACATCATTTGCATGGCATAAAACAAAAACTTGATAAAATTCATACATGCATTTTTCCCAATCTCATTTAGGTTTGTCAGGAGTGCATTCTCCGCACGTGTGCATTTCCATTCACAAAGGCTTTTTCCCCTAATTTTCTCAAAAGATCCAAAAATCGTGTCTTATTAGAAGCGCGTCTCATGCATTATTGTTGTCCTTTTTCACACATCATGAAAAAAATAATACGTTAACCTCTCACCTTGCATGCATTTCCATTTAATAAAAATCATGTCTTTCCACGCATTTTTTTTTAATAAAAAAAATCATTGTGAGTATCATGCATTTCATTGCATAAAAAAAAAATGAAAACAAGAAAGCATCTCATTCATAATCATGAACAAAAGTCATCATCAAATTTATTCAAAATGTAACATTCATGCATCATTTCATTAACCTCATCACTTTAGTTCAAATACGTCATTCCTCCATAAATGCATCTTTCAAAAAAGGGAAGGGGCATTGGCATTTCATACTTTGCCTTGCCTCTAAAAAAAAAATCATCATTTAGAAAAAAGCATCACTCCTGCATCTTTCATCATTCAAAAGAAAAAAGGGGCATCGGCATTTCATATCTTGTCTTGCCTCTATAAAGATCATCATTCTTGCATCATTCATTATCCAAAGATGCATCCGCATTTCATATCTCGTCTTGCATAAAAAGAAAACATCAAAAAGAAAATACTTTTAGAATAACCACACTTTTCAAGTTCATCCATGCATGGCATACAACAAAAATGTTGTGATGAGAGACGAGATGTTCTTGCAAAGTAATCTTTCTTTTTTGGAAAAGTTTACCCTCACTCATTTGCAAACTCAAGGTGTTCCAAAGCACTCAGTTTTTCGCATCAGTAGCTCATTTGAATTTCCTTCAAAAAAAAACATTACATCTCATCCATTCCATGATAAAAGACCGAAACAGTTCATCAAGAAAGTTTTTATATCATGTTTTAACCAATGTTAACTCTCTGTGAAGCGTTCTTCTAGTAAGCATGCATGCCAGGTGCAGTTTCTCTTGTTTGAGTCAGTCAGTTTCCTTCCTT
This sequence comes from Astragalus membranaceus, assembly GCA_039519185.1. Classification (NCBI taxonomy): domain Eukaryota; kingdom Viridiplantae; phylum Streptophyta; class Magnoliopsida; order Fabales; family Fabaceae; genus Astragalus; species Astragalus membranaceus. Next base: position 16,452 of record JAZGSX010000139.1, read on the forward strand.
GTCATCATCACCATCCAAGTCTAACCCCGCCCCGTCCACCCATAAAGCGTTCCCCTATCAGTGCATACTTGACTTTTTGGTTCATTTTAACACTTTAAGGCCTCCATGCTGGGGCAAGTCTGTGATCACTAAGTTTCCTTGTCGATGTCATATACCTTGAGTGCAAGTCTTCCAAAAATAATATAATAAACAAGAAAATAAGCTCGCTAGGTTGAAAACCCGCAAAGGGCGGCCTAGGCAAAAAAAAAGGGCGCCCGGTGGATTGAAAACTCGCAAAGAGCGGTCCAGGCAAAAGTTAGGGCATAAAAAAAAATGCAAAGAAAAGTGCAAGCACATGAAGGTAGATAAATCATTGTTCCAAAGTGAAGTCTTACAAAAATAAGCAATCGGGATTTGAAATGAAGTTTGGCCATACCCTCAAAAACCCAAAATCCCAGAAAATCCCTTTCCTACCCACCTTAAGCCAAGAAAATCCCAAAGAGAAAAACAAAATCCTCTCCTACCCACCGTAAGCAAAAAAAAAGCCAAAAATCCAAAAGTTACCTTAGACAAGGATCATCAAAAAAAACAGTGCATCGTTCTTTATCAGTTCACCCAAGCTCAAAAAAAAAAAAAAAATTTCAAAAATGAAAACCCCAAAAACAAGAGATACAAAAGAAATATCAGTGGTGAGTTGATACGTGTTACCACAAAACCCAAGAGATCCTTGTCTCAATAAACCTTCAAACACTTCATCATTCCCATACACCCCCTTCCATAAACCGCAAACACTTTCCTTTGACCTCGACGTCCCGCCCCTCACAAACCCTTAGCCAGGAATAAAATTTCCAAACACCCTATCAAGCCATTTAACCCTCATAGACCATTAACCGTCAAATCAATGCCGAATAAAGAATCATCCTCCCATCAACCTCAAACACTTCGATAAGCCCAATTATCCCTCCTCCACGAAACACCACAATCCTGAAATGTCCAATCCGATCAATGACCGGTTGCTTTCGTTTTCTCATGTTTTAATCTTAGGACAACTAAGTTTATCTGTCTACAATGTGTTTGCTCAAAAAAAAAAAAAACAAACAATCAGAAAAAAGAAAGCTGATCAAAAAAAAACAAACCCTCGGAAAAAAGAAGTGAGGGAGCAAAAACAAACAGACGGAAAAAAGAAAGCTGACAAAATAAAAGAGGGACCTGCACTCCAAAACAGCGTCAAACTGCATTAAAACAAGGTTTAGTGATCACCAGGTGAGGCTTCTTTCACACCAAAAGTCAAGACATCAGTAGAGAACCAAATATTTGCACTGAGAACGTCACTCAGATTCAAAGTTGGGGCATTCTCTTCACCACCCACCCACCCTGGTCTTGGGAAAGTCTGTTCAAATGCCCATCCCATGTCACTCCAATTGTCAATATTTCCAAAGTGAGGGCAAGTACATTCCCATTCCTTTACCTCATTCATTCCCATAAAAAAACCTCACCGGGGCAATCTCTCAACTCACTATCCTAAACAAAGCCTTGTTATTCTAACTGGGGCAGCTTTGTCCTTGTTATGACTGGAGCAACATCAAACTTTGTGGGGTGAGACAAAATCTCTTTTGCACCTTTCATTTCAAAAGCCGAAGCATTCCCAATTCATCATCTTCTACACCCCTAGTTGTCGTCACCACTAGACAGGGGCAAGTTATTCATTCGTCAGAGACATGAATTGGGGCAATCTTGTATCTCTTGATCCCTCATAAGCTTCAGCAATAACCATGTCTGTCATTTCTTCACTTGCCATAAACATCCATACCCTAAACCAATTCCAAGTTAACTGACTCATTCATTCACATTTGCACTCCTATGCATGCTTACTAGACAATGCTTCAAAGAGAGAGAACACAAGTTAGTCATGCGATATCTCAGATTCAGTCGTCATTGGAAGGAAGAGAAAACAAGTGAGCTTGTTTGTAAATAAACACCTTGAGAACACCAGAGTTTTAAGCAAAACTAGTTTTTTTCAAAAAAGAATGATCCAGATTCACCTCCACTTTTGTTTTGCATCCAAAGTCTCGCGTCTCATCATCTCAAAAATGTTTAATCATGCATATCGTATTTTTCGCTCCATGCATTTGGGCGTTCCATTTTGTTTATCATAGTGTCTCATTTGCATCGTGCCAACATCATCATTTTATGGAAGGCAACAAAAAAAGAAACAACGGACGAAAAAAAAATCATTCCATCAAGCATCAAAGCATTGCATCAAAAAGAAAGAAAAAGCAAAACACGTCATCCCATGTCATAACATTCGCATCCAAGCATTTCATTCAAATCATATTCACATTTGCATTTCATGCACTCATCGCATCCCATCATTACAAAAATGTTTCTGTATCCCAGCCACTAATGTCATCACACTATGCATCATAACATTAGCATCCAAACATTTCATTTGCATTCGCATTTAATGCATTCATCCAAAATGCCTATGTTTCCCAATAAACTATTTCATATCATGCATCAAAGTATTGCTTTTGCATCCTCACATAGCAAAAAGAGCAAAAAAAAAACAAATAAGCAGAAAACAGAAAGCTGCTCAAAGCAAACGGAATAAACAAAAAATAAACAAGCAGAAAAAAGAAAGCTGCTTAAAGAAAACAAACAGCATAAACAAAGACAGAAGAATTGCAGAAAACGGAACATAAAAAGAACACACCATCTTCATATCATTCATCATTCTCATACCATTCATACCATTCATCGCTTCATGGCATCAAACAGTAGTGCATTACACTTTCAATTTGTATCTCAGAAGAGCGAAGAAATAACAGAAAAAGCATTCCACCAAAGTCAATCATTGCATTCATATGCATTCAAGTGCATGCATTTCATGTGCCAGTCAAGATAGAAGTTACCTCAGACTAGATAGTCTCAACCCAGAGTTAGTAAACTCCATCAACCCAGAGTTAGTGAACTCCATCAATCCAGATCACAACATCGTGTACGAGCACGCGATGGATCCATCCGACTTCGTCAAGTCCTTCGGATTAGTTATGTCAACCTAAGGCATAATGGACATCCTTGATCAAATCAGTTCCGGACCTGATGTTGATCGGCCGCTCGAGAAGGCCACCCCTAAGCTCGGACTCAACAAGAGTCCGTTAGAAGGTTTTTAGGCAACCTCCGAATTCAGGACCCCAGCGTCCCTTCAGAACCCCAGTGTTCATTCAGGATCCAAGCATCCCTTCAGGACCCAAGTGTCCATCCAGGTTACTTTCTTTACTGCTTTCTTTATAGCTTTATTTCCTGCTTTTTTGAGGGCGGGCATTTCATTTAAGTAAAAAAAAGGAGAGAAAATTCGGGTTTTCCCAAGCAGACAAAATCAGTATAATTTCTGAATTCTTTATTTCTATTTTGCCTCGGAATATGTTTCGGCCAATTCATATTCCTTGTCAAAATCCAAATAAAGAGGGGCAGCTGTCATACCCTAATTTTGTCCGCCTAGGTCGAAACCCTAATTTTCAAACAAAAAATAAGTAAGTTAAGGTTTAGCATTCATTCATAATGTCATGAAGACCATCATTCATGCATTTCAAAGTTTTGAAAGTCATCTTAGGATTAGGGATGCATTGCATTGCCTTTTATAGCATTTTCAGAGTTTTTCAAGACCAAGGGCATTTTGGTCATTTTCGAAAAATGAGACATTTCTCAGCAAAAAAATCATTTCTTGCATACATTTTAGATTTTAGGGCCATTTTAGAGTTTTGAAGTAATTCTTGAAAAGAAAATGCATTTTGAACAAGGATTAGGGTTCTAATGATCAAAAGGGCATTTTGGTCATTTTTCGCAAGAGATGATTTTCTCGCCAAAAATGCACATCATCAAAAAGTACATTTTTATTCTATCAAGGATAATTTTTGTACAATTTTTTAGGAGGAAAACCCTAGTCAAAATAATTAAAAATGTATTTTTTCATTTTTAGTGCATAGAAAAATAAAAAGGGACCATTAAATATTCCTCAATTTTTAAGTGACAATTTTTATTGTCATAGGTGACTAGAGGGAATATTTTATGTTGCCCAAAAGCATGTGACACATTTTCAATAGTTGCATTCCCATTATTTCCCATGCCCAAAAATTTCAATTTCAAAAACAAAAAAGGAAGTGTCTTCAATAAGACAAAATACCAAAAAAACAAGTTTTTTTTTCTCCTTATCCCCCCACCTACGAATTCTCTCTCTCTCTCTCCAATTTCTTCCACACTCTTCCATTATACCCTCTTTGGTAAATTACTCCACTCACTTACACTAACCTATTCATAAGAAAACCCAAAGTTCCCTCTTTGGTAACAATTCTCCCCCAAAATGCCCTTAACCCTACTTCACATAAAATATCTCTTCTAAAATAAGAAATTCATTTTTCTTTTCCTTTTTCTTTCCTCTAAATTTCGCCCCCCACTCTCCATATCTCTCACATTTTTGTGTTTCTTCAACACCCTCAATCCATGTGATGATGCATCTCCACCCTCCATTCAAAATCAAAACTCAATCCTAGAGCACATCAAAATCACAAAGACTAAACTACCCTTAGACCTAATTTCATCCTATAAATACTCCCTCATTCCCACACCTAAAGCCTCTTCTCTTTTTGCTCATTCTCTCCTACACAAAAACCCTAGCACACCTCCTCTCCCTCTCCTTCCCTCATCAAGGCCGTAGCCCCTTCCTCCCCTCTTCCACATATTCCCTTCAAAAATCAACCACCAAATCCTCCATTTCTTGTTAGATCACCATCTTTCCTTCCATTCTCTTCAAGGTTGCATCATCAAATTGCTAAGAGCTAGTGATTTTTGAGCTTATCATCTCCTTCTTCATTTCATTGTAGTTTTGAGGTAATCCTTGAAGCTTTGCACCTCATATTTAATTTTCTTGCATAATTCCTCCTCTACTCCAAACTCCTTCTTGATTGTTGTTTGCTTTGAGAATCCATTTCAAACATTTTGACAAAGACTTAGGGAGCTTTGGGTGTTTGAGATGGGTCCTTGGCCTTGAAGGAGTTGTTCTTCTACTTGAATAATTTCCCTTGCATCTTTACATATTTTTGCACTAGATTTCATACACAAATTTGTTGTTTAAGCATTTCGCATATCATGAAAAATTAGGGTTGATGTGATTTTGTTGCACTTCTTTGCTTAATCATATAAATCCTTGCAAAAAATAGATCTATATTTCTTTGTGTTAATTTTGGTGTTTTCTTTATTAAATAAAATGTGGATCTATGTTTCCCTTGGTTCACATGCTTATAGATCTAAAAATATTTTCAAGTTCATTTTGTTGTTGTTCTTTGTTTGGTGATGTTTAATCTTGTTACTAGTATTTCATCTTAGTGTTAAATGTTACTTTTGTTGTTTGATGATTTAGCAATATGATTCCCACTAGTGCCTAGTGCACCTTAACCTAAGTGGTGAAGATTGCTAGAAATGACTCAATTTAGTTTATGTGTCCATTCATTTTTGTGTCTTAGTTTGCTTGTTGTAAATTGTTGATGATAGGCAAATTGATTCCCACTAGTGCCTAGTGCACTTTTCTCAAAGTGAGAGGATTGCTCTAGGTGATTCAACTTATTTGTTGTATTTAGTTAATCTTTGCATTTTAGTTTGCTTGTTGCTCATTATTGATGATAGGCAAGTTGATTCTCACTAGTGCCTAGTGCACTTTTCTCAAAGTGAGAGGATTGCTCTATATGATTCAACTTGGTTTTAGTGTTTATTTACTTTTTACCTTTTTACTTTACCATTCATTAACTTTTTACCAAAACATAAAAATATTTTACTACTTTGGTTTTAACCACTCACTTACTTTTTACTTTACCATTCATTAACTTTTTACCAAAACATAAAAATATTTTACTACTTTGGTTTTAACCACTCACTTACTTTTTACTTTACCATTCATTAACTTTTTACCAAAACATAAAAATATTTTACTACTTTGGTTTTAACCACTCACTTACTTTTTACTTTACCATTCATTAACTTTTTACCAAAACATAAAAATATTTTACTACTTTGGTTTTAACCACTCACTTACTTTTTACTTTACCATTCATTAACCTTTTACTAAAACATAAAAAGATTTTACCACTTCCCATTCACTTCATGCATTTTTACTTTACCATCTCATTAAATAATCACCATTCACTTCATGCATTTTTACTTCATGCATTTTTACTTTATGCATTTTTACTTTACCATCTCATTAAATAATTACCATTTACCTCATGCATTTTTACTTTACTTTTCACTAACTTCTTACTTAAAGTTTTACAACTTATCAACTTGCAAAAAGACCCAAAACATTTTCTAGTTTACATTTATAACTTTTCAACTTTATAAAATCAACCCAAAAATACTTTTACCATTTTTTCCTAAGACTCTAAAAACACCAAAACATTTCACCATTTCCTAAGAATAAGGTAACTAAATTTTTACCACTTTTTATGACATACTCTCACACACTTGCACTTAAATAAAACCTTATTCACTCTCTTGCATTCTCATTTGCTTGTATCTCTTGCATACTCTCTTGTTTTAATCTCCATGCCTTTTCATATATTCATATCTCTTGCATATTCATTTGCACTCTCACTTGTTAGTACCTCATGCATCCTTACTTGTTTATACTTCTTGCATCCTCACCTGTCCATGCATTCATTAATCAAATGCTCATGCATTCTTGTACGCTCATGCATCTTTGTATATACTCATTCTTGCGTTCATCCTCACATGTCCATGCATTCATTAATCAAATGCTCATGCATTCTTGTACGCTCATGCATCTTTGTATATACTCATTCTTGCATTCATTCTTAAATGTTCATGCATTCATTAATATCATGTCTTGCATTCAATAACCAAATGATCATGCATTCATGCCATGTCAATTACTTCAAAATCAAACAAAATTGCATTCAATAACGCTCATTCATTCCTTGCCTAATCATGCATCATCGCTCACATGTTCATTCACCTAACCGAGAATACTCTATGCCTATGATCAATTGTATTCCTTTGTTCTTGATGCCATTTGAATGTCTTGACTTAATTGTGCACAAACCCTTTTACACAATCATGTGCCCTTATAAGACTACCAACATGTGTAGCATAGAGGCATATGTGCCCCTCTTGAGATTGCTTCCAACGTGTGTAGCAATTCTCCTTCACACATAAATACAATTGTTTTGAGAACTTTGTCTTGCATCTTGGACAATTAAATCTCTTGATTATATTGGCATGCTTAATCTTAATTGATGATCAACATGTTTATGATTGCTTGATTAGTTGAATATGTTTGAATTTCATTCATTCATTTTGCATTTGGTTTTGGACATAGAGTTCGATTAAAAATGATTTACTTATTTTCTAAAACTCTTTTCCAAACCAATTAATTTTCAAAGCATTTTCAATAAACAAAAATAAGCGAATAGTGGAGGTCACCCATAACCTTTGTTAGTTTGATCTCTATGAACACTCTTCAATTTCACATGAGTACTTAGCAATGATTACCCATAACCTTTGTTAGTTTAATCATTCGCTAACGCTCGCCCTACTTCTAAAACCTTTTCAAAAAAACATTTTTACAAGAACTACGTTGCTTTGATTCCCACTTGGGATACGTAGGAGCGAGACATGTTCTCGTCAAGCGCATCAAAAAAATCTTCACTTTCACAACAATAAAAAACCTCCATTTTCAAAACAAACAAAAAATGTTTTCAAACCCATTGTTGTTAGTAGCTAATCAGAACCGTAGTTCGTCTAGCTATTGACATCGATGTCCTTTCTCCAAAAAGAACGATAAGCGATGACCACCCATAGCCTTTGCTAGTTTGGTCATCAAACAAATCAATCCTTTTCAAAAAAGGCTTTCAAAAAGAAAATAAAAACAAGTTGTTACTAACGGTCACCCAGAACCTTAGTTCGTTTGACTAGCGGTAGCGACTCCTTTTGAGTACTTAGCGGTGATTACCCATAGCCTTAGCTAGTTTAATCACTCGCTAGTACTCGTCCTATTTCGAAAACTCACCTAAAAAGTTAAAAAAACAAAAACCAAGGCAGAACTACGTAGCTCTGAGTTCTCCATTGTATCGGGAGATACGTAGGAGCGGGTCGTTACCCCCGTCGAGCTCTTTTCTAAAAAACTCTCTTTTTCCCCCTCTTTACATAAGTTTTCCATTAATTTCCCATCCATCTTCAAATAAGAATAAAATAGGCAAATCTAGGTGTTCTTCAAATCAAACATTAAAACCACACAATTTAATTAGAGGTTCCCTTTCAGTAGAAAGGAGGAATGGGGTGCTAATACCTTCCCCATTCCTAACCGACCCCCGAACCCATATCTCTAGTTTTCAAAAGACCACCCGCCTTGTAAAAAAGACCTTTTTTCAATGTTTTGGTCTAAAAACTAAAATATTGGTGGCGGCTTCACAATATTCTACGTTGTACATTGAAGAACCCTAAACGGGATTTTTCGGGGTACAACAACCGGCGGAATTGTTTTGCGTAAATTTTTTTTTTTA
>JAZGSX010000140.1:0-25000 GCA_039519185.1 Astragalus membranaceus
AAGCTACGTAGTTCTTGGGGTAGAAAATGTTTGTGTGTTTGATGTTTTTTATTTATTTTTGAAATCAGGAGAGGTACTCGAGACGACCAAACAAGTAAAACTCAGAGTGGTCGTCGCTCATAGCTCGTTTGAAAACTAAAGCTGTTATCACCGGTCAAACAAGCTAAGCTCAGAGTGACCATTAATAACAAACTAATTTTATGTTCAGGAAAACATTTATTCGTTATTTGGAAAAAAGGTTGGTGAGAAAAAAAATGTTTACTTAGAGGAAAGAAACAAAATTTAAAAAAGGGAACAGGGGGGCGCAGCAGTAAAATAAGGGTGTAAATAAAAGGAGGGGTGTATTATTAAAACTGGGGTGCAGATAGAGAGGCCAGCCCTTTTTTTGTAAGTTGGGCTGCGTTTTTTATCTTTCTGATGGGCTGGTCCTTTTCAAAAAGAAAAAAAACGTGGGCTTTCAGAATGGGGTGTGCTAAGCAAAGCGTAGGGGTGTGAATAGAAATCTGAAAAATAAAAAAAATGTGAAAAGACCAAACTGCCCTTAGGTCCATACTATAAATATCTAACCCTAAAATGGAAACCCTAAAAAAACTTCTTCACCCACGGCGCCTTCCACCCCCCAAATCATCCAAAACCTAAAAAATTTCTCACTCTATATCCACAGCGCTGCGTGCCCCCTCTCCCTCCGCCGCAACCTCGCCTCCCTCTCCTCTACTCCGTTTCGCTTCCTTTCCTTCAACCGACCCTCACTTTCCCCTCCCCTCGCAGTCTCTCTCTCTCACCGATTTTTGTTTTCCTCTCCTCCTCCACCGCGAAAAACCCCAAACCGATTTTGTTTTCCTCTCTCACAGATCCAGATTCCATGGCCACCCCCATACCGTCGGCGATGGTTAAAACAGGGAGATGGGACGGTGAACGAAGGGGAAAAAAAAGGGAGCGGTAGTGGGTTGTAGGGGTGGCTCCGATGGTGGCAGGTTCGACAGGGGGGGGGGGGGGTTTCGGTGGTTGTGTGGCGGTGTTTGGCTCGCGGTGATGATGAGTGGCTCACGGTGGTTGTGTGCCGGTGGAGGTGTGGCTGTTTGTAGGGGTACGGGGGTGATGTGGTACGAAGAGGGGGTTTGCGACGGCGGTGGTTGTTCGTGGTGGAGGAAAGGGCGGTGAGGACGATGGTTTTGGTGTACTGTGGTTGGGCGGATCTGTGACGGTGGTGGTACGGCAGAGGGTGTGGCGAAGAGTGGGTTGGTCTGATGGAGGTTGCTGGGCGGAGGCTACGGTGGTGGCCACCGGTACAGTCCCTGGTTCCTACTCTTTTTTTTATTTTTTATCTCTGCTTCTACTCTGATTCTATTTTTTTTCTCTGATCTAACCTTAATTTTCCTGCTTCTACTTTCTGTTCACGATTAATTTGTTCACAGTCCTGCTCTATGTATAAGCTTGATGATTTTATTTTTTTAGAACCTAATCTATTTACAATACTAAACATTCCTAGAAATAATGTGAAACTGAAATCTGATTTTTAACTCACATATATACGGATTTCCAGGTTATTAGTTCACATAGCAAGTAAAATAATTTACAAAACATTCTGTTATAAAGGAAAAAAGAAAAGGGAGGGTCGACCTTTATTCCAGCTTCAAATGTTGTCTCCTTTTGCTTTGCCTACTGCTTGCTTCAGAAAAAATTTGATGTGTTTGCACTGCTTGCTTCAGAAAAAATTTGATGTGTTTGCACTGCTTGCTCTGAATTTTCTCTCTGTTTGTGTTTTTTAATCACTGTCTCTGTGTGTGTGTTAACTGATTTCAGTTCATTGGTATTTATAGGCTGGGAATTCTGGTGTAGGGGTGGTGTTGGAGCAGGGAATCAAAACCCTTAGGAGACCAAGCTGTTGCAGTGGAGCAGATTGAAGCAGTGGAGCAGATTGAAGCAGTGGAGCAGCAGCTTGCAGGGTGGTACCTGCCAATGCTGCCAGGTTTCCTTTGCTGAAAATGGGAGGCAAGAAAAGAGACAAGAAGAAGGAAGTTTGGGCTTGTAGCTTCATGGGGAGGGAAAGGAGCAAGTCGCAGGCTGCTGTCTCTTTTTTGTTTTTGCTTTATTATTTTTTTGTATTCTTTTTGCTTTTTAATTAATTTTTGTACCAATTGTAATTAATTTTTTTGTCTTCACCTACATCAAAGTTGACTTAGGTTGTACCTCTTATTAAGAAAAAACTGTTTATAATAATAAAAACATTAATTCAGAAATTGATTTTTATTAGATTTTTTCATAACAATAATGACAATTAAACTAATAGCAAATAACTTTAATAGCGGTAAAAAAAACGAGTACCAAAAAAAAGGGGCTCGTATGCCACGAGAAACAATCACGCTCACGCAATGAAAGCAATAACGCGCGTACAATTAAAAAACGTGGCACAACGAGAACAATAATGCATGCACAATTAAGAGAGAAATGTGGCACAACGAGAACGACAATGCGTGCACAATTAAAAACGACCCGCATACGCTAGGTGCGAATTGAAATCAATTGCGTTAGTTTGACGGACGAAATTAGGGTATTACAGCTGCCCCTCTTTATTTATATTTTACTAGGAAATTTGAAGGGTTTCCAAATTCCTCGAGTAAAATAGAAATAAAGAAAAAAACACTAATTTTGTCAAAACCTTTTCTTTTTTTTTTTTTGAAGAAAAATCATAAAAAAAGGGTTTACATAGAACAAAAGTAAATAGGGATCACTGGGGATCTGAAGGAGCACTAGGGCTCTGATGGTTTAATTCACAATTGATGCTTGGCGCATCGATTGGAGTCAAACTGAAGGACCGACGGGGTCTGAAGGGCATGCCTAAGCCAGATGGACCAATGGGTCTGAAGGAGCGCAAACTAGCAACGGGGTACTAGTGAAACGGTCTGCTTGGGGGATGGCCTTTTTCGAGCGGCCATGGGTGGCAAGGTCAGGTCTTTGACCTGATTTGAACACCTCGAAGGACGTGCACTGTGTTTTTTAGGCGGACACAGCTAGTCTGAAGGACCTGGGGTCGGATGATCCGTCGGTTGCTCGATTAACGCGACGTGCGATCTGGATTGAAGGACCAATTGTTGGTCTGAAGGAGCACTAGGGCTCTGAAGGACCGCTGGGGGTCTAAAAGGTTGATACTAGGCTCAATGCTAACACTATAACTTAAATTTTTGACAGATAAAAAACTAATCTATATTTGAACGCATTTTAAGGATGCAATGGATGATGTATGCGTGCATGCAGTGTAAGCATGTGCAACGATCGATATCTGGTGGTATGATGAATGAAATGTGGGATGCTTTTTCTCTGTGTTTTTTCTTCTTTTTTCGATTCTTTTTGCTCTTTTGCTCTTTCTTGGCTTTTCTACTGATCTCATCACCTCGCGGGATTCTCGACGTGAGATATGAGGGTTGCCTCAAAGTAGTGGTGCCAAAGCGCGGGTTATTAGGCTTTGTTGCTTGAAATGATTATGCACTTGTCCTCTTTGCCTTTTTATAAGAGATCATCTCATTTTTGTGATTTTTAGAAATTTCGTAATGATTGTAATGCTTTCGATTATGCACATGTTTCGCCATTCAATATCATCTACCATAAAACATCTTTTCAAGGCGAATAGGGAAGTGAGAGAGTGAAGATAGAGTTTAATATTCAAGTGGAAACCGAGTGCGCAGAAGGTCACACTGGCTGAAAATTACATTGAGAGTTTAAACTAAAAAGAAAGAAGGAAAAAGAAAAAGAAAAAACAGATCTTTTGATTGTTTGTATCTTGGAGGTAACAATGCCAATCACCCATACACATGACCTTGAGCATCCATCACCCAACTTTCGGAGGACTGCCTTTGCATTTGTTCCAAGTCCAACTCATTGACCCTAATTTTTGCCTGGACTGCTCTTTAGAGTTTTCAATCCACCAGGTCGCTCTAATTTTTGCCTAGGCCGCCCTTTCGGGTTTTCAACCTAGCGAGCTCATTTTTGCTTGGCTCATCTTTCTCTTTTTTCATATATTTCTTTAGGCATAGTACTTCTTAACTGCATCTGAGTTCACTGGGAGTAGGAGGTCTTCACCGTCCATTTTTGTGAGAATTAAGGCTCCTCCAGAGAATGCTTTCTTTACCACATAAGGCCCTTCGTAATTTGGGGTCCATTTTCCACGGGAATCCTTTTGGATAGGTAAAATTTTCTTGAGCACTAGATCTCCTTCTTGAAACTGCCGAGGTCGAACTTTCTTATCATAAGCTTTCTTCATTCTTTGCTGATACAACTGCCCGTGACATAAAGCTTCTACTCTTTTTTCCTCTATGAGGTTCAGTTGATCAAATCGAGATTGAACCCATTCTGCTTCCTCTAATTTGGTTTCCATTAACACTCGCAGAGAGGGTATTTCGACTTCTACGGGAAGAACTGCTTCCATCCCGTACACTAGTGAAAATGGGGTTGCCCCTGTTGACGTGCGAACTGAGGTCCGGTACCCATGCAAAGCAAAAGGTAACATTTCATGCCAGTCCTTGAATGTCACTACCATCTTTTGCACGATCTTCTTTATGTTCTTATTTGCAGCTTCGACTGCCCCATTCATCTTTGGACGGTACGGGGAGGAATTATGGTGTTGGATTTTGAAGTCGTCACACAACTCTTTCATCATCTTGTTGTTCAGGTTGGTCCCATTGTCTGTGATGATTTTATTTGGGAGGCCGTATCGGCAGATCAAATCTCTCTTTATGAACTTGACAACCACAGATTTTGTTACGCTGGCGTAAGAAGCGGCCTCAACCCATTTAGTGAAATAATCGATAGCGACAAGAATGAAGCGATGCCCATTTGATGCCTTAGGTTCGATGGGACCAATGACATCCATCCCCCACATTGAGAATGGCCATGGTGCTGTTAGGACGTTCAAAGAAGCAGGCGGCACATGGATATTATCAGCGTAGATTTGACACTTGTGGCATTTTCTCACGTAGTTAAAGCAGTCGGCTTCCATTGACAACCAGTAGTAGCCAGCCCTTAGGATTTTTCTTGCCATGGTGTGCCCGCTAGAATGGGTTCCGAACGAGCCTTCATGGACATCTTTCATAATTCTTTCTGCCTCTTCTTTTGCAACACATCTGAGGAGGACCATGTCATGATTCCTTTTGTAAAGCACTTCCCCGTTTAGGAAGAAACCCATTGACAGCCTCCTAAGTGTTCTCTTATCATTCTCAGTGGCACTGGGAGGATACTCTCGACTTGTGATATAGTGCTTGATATCGTAATACCAAGGTTTACTGTCAGGCTCTTCTTCGATTGCCACGCAATGATGTGCCGGTAGGTCTCGATGCTGGATTCGGATGAATGTCAGACTTTTGTTGTTATTGATATTGAACATTGATGACAAAGTCGCTAAAGCGTCAGCCAACTGATTTTCTTCGCGAGGGAGATGGTGGAAGGTGACCTCCTCGAATCGCTCAACCATCTCTTGGATGTGATCACGATAAGGAATTAATTTGGGGTCCCTGGTTTCCCAGTCGCCTTTTATCTGATGGATGACCAACGCTGAGTCCCCATATACATCGAGTCTTTTGACTTTCCATTCAAGGGCCGCTTTGATGCCTAAGACACACGCTTCATATTCTGCAATGTTATTGGTGCAATAGAAGCTCAGTCTAGCAGTGAATGGTATGAAGCGGTTATCAGGGGAAATCAACACAGCTCCGACCCCGTGCCCATACAAATTGGAAGCGCCATCAAATGACATCCTCCACCTTTCGTCGTCTGGAGATTTCTCTTCTCCGAATAGAGCCATTATATCTTCATCTGGGAAATCGTATTGCATTGATTGGTAATCCTCAATGGGCTGATGTGCCAAGTATTCAGCTAGGGCACTACCTTTGATTGCCTTCTGAGTGACATACAAGAGGTCGGATTCAGATAGTAGCATTTGCCAGCGGGCGATTCTTCCTGTGAGTGCAGGTTTTTCAAAAATGTACTTGATTGGATCCATTTTAGATACCAGCCAAGTCGTGTGGCTCAACATATACTGCCTCAGACGACGTGCAGCCCAGGCCAGAGCGCAACATGTTTTTTCCAACAATGAGTATCTCGTCTCGCACTCGGTGAACTTCTTGCTTAGGTAGTAGATGGCATGTTCTCTCCTTCCAGACTCATCATGTTGCCCCAGTACGCAACCCATTGAGTTGTCTAGCACTGTTAAGTATAGAATGAGGGGTCTGCCCTGCACCGGTGTCATCAGAATTGGTGGATTTTGGAGGTACCTTTTGATCTTTTCAAAGGCCTCCTGGCACTTATCGTTCCACTTTGTTTCTTGGTTCTTGCACAGCAATTTGAAGATCGGCTCGCAGGTTGATGTTAATTGGGATATGAATCTGGAGATGTAGTTCAGCCTTCCTAGAAACCCACGAACTTCCCTTTCGGTTTTAGGCGCTGGCATTTCAAGAATTGCTCGTACCTTGTCCGGATCTACCTCTATTCCCTTCTGACTGACTATGAACCCCAACAACTTTCCTGACCTTACACCAAAAGTGCATTTGGCGGGGTTTAATCTGAGTTTGAACTTCCTTAGGCGTTCAAATAGTTTCTGCAGATTAACAACATGTTCTTCTTCAGTCTTAGACTTTGCGATCATGTCATCCACATAGACTTCAATTTCTTTATGCATCATGTCATGGAATAAAGCCACCATTGCCCTTTGGTACGTGGCACCGGCGTTCTTCAATCCGAATGGCATTACTTTGTAACAGAAGGTTCCCCAGAGAGTGATGAAGGTGGTTTTCTCCATATCTTCGGGGGCCATCTTGATTTGATTATATCCGGAATATCCATCCATGAAGGAAAATAAGGAGTGTTGTGCGGTGCTATCTACCAAGACATCAATGTGGGGCAAAGGGAAATCATCTTTAGGACTTGCTCTGTTCAGGTCTCGATAATCGACGCACATTCTGACCTTCCCATGCTTCTTCGGAACCGGGACAATGTTGGCTACCCATTGAGGATACTTTGCTACCGCTAAGAATCCGGCATCAAACTGCTTCTTGACCTCATCTCTGATTTTTAGTGACATCTCCGGCTTCATCCTTCTTAGCTTTTGCTTTACTGGCGGGCATTCGGGTTTTACTGGTAACTTATGCTCGACTATGTTGGGGTCCAGTCCAGGCATGTCTTGGTATGTCCATGCGAAGATGTCAACATAGTCGAACAAGAGCCTGACTAGCTTCTCTCGCTCACTATCTTTCATTGTGATGCCGATTTTAACCTCTTTCTTATCCTCTTCTGTGCCCAAGTTTATTACCTCAGTAGATTCCTCGTGGGGATGAATCACTTTTTCTTCTTGTTCCATCATTCTCATTAACTCTGGAGGAGTTTCCCAGTTATCTTCAACATCTTCCTCAGTTTGATTAATCGGGTGATCAAAGTCACAGTATAAATTATTGGCGTTGTTATTTTCAAAGGCGTTTTTTCAAATCTGCATTAGTATAAATTGACGGAATGAAAACGAGCAAAAAGAAAATAAAACGCAAGTGCAAAAGAGAACTGAAATTTATTGGAGAATCTGAAATAACATTTTATTGATATTGATATTGAAAGGAAACATGTGTGCCCGAATGAAATGTCCTAAGGCCTTGGGCAGAGCCATAGGATTGCATTACAGAAACATTACTTTGAACTAAAAACTACAGGAAAATCGACGATCTCCCAATTCTTGAGCTTTTCGCTTGCTGGACAACGGCGAACAAGACCGGCACCGCCGTTTTCAGCGCTTGAATCACCTTCAATAGCTGCAACCTGGTTAGGATCGAGCACCCTTGCACTCTGAAAGCTTTGCTTTATGTCGCCGATGAAAATCTTCTTCATATTTGGCTCCCGACCCTCAAGTTTGGCCAACCTCCGCTCCTTCTTTTCCGCTGCGATCCTTCCTTTGTCAGTACGACTAGGTTGGTACCCTATCCCACATCTGTCCTTGTTCTCACGCAGCTGTATGGGTGTTAGGATCCCTTGTTCAGTCTTCCCTAAACCGTTTCCCGCTTGATAACCCTTGCTTGTCATGACTTTAGCAATCATCAATGCAGTTTTGGACAGCTTTGGTTTTAACGATGGGGCCCCGTCCCCCGCAAAGGTAGCATTTGCAATTTCTAGTGCTTGGAAGGCGGTCTCGAAAGATTCTTCTGCAGCCTCAACATAACGGATAGGAAACGGCTTATTGACTAGCAACTCTTCTTCTCCTGAAACGACCACCAACTTGTTGTTGACTATGAACTTGAGCTTTTGGTGTAGAGAAGAGGGCACAGCCCCTGCAGAATGGATCCAGGGTCTTCCCAGAAGACAACTGTAAGACGGATTGATGTCCATCACTTGGAAACTCACTATGAAGACTTTTGGACCTACTTGTACAGGTAACTCCATCTCTCCGATAACCTCTCTTTTGGACCCATCGAATGCCCTGACCAGTGTAGAACTGGGTTTCATGTATGAACAATCTACGTCTAGTTTGTTCATGGTTGATTTGGGTAGTACGTTCAGGGATGATCCGTTATCGATGAGTACCCGAGCTAGAGAGTATTCTCCACATTTCACGGAGATATGCAAAGCCTTGTTGTGCCCTCTTCCCTCGACGGGAATCTCGTCATCTGTGAAGGTGAGGTAGTTGTTTGCGACGATATTTCCGACGATCCCATCAAACTGACCAACTGTGATGTCGTGAATGACATGAGCTTCACTCAGCACCTTCATTAGTGTTGCTCGATGGGCTTCAGAATTGAGTAATAGTGATAACATGGATATCTTAGCAGGAGTCTGATTCAGCTGATCTACTACCTTGTACTCACTCTGCCTCATAATCTTTAGAAACTCACTGGCTTCTTGCTCAGATAGTGCTTTCTTGCTTGCATTTTTGTCAGACGACTCTCCCTCTACGTTTTTTCCTTTATCAATCTTTCCTCTTTCATTTGATTCTCTTCCTCCGGGTCTTTCAGGGGCGTAGACGCGCCCACTCCGAGTCATTCCGCTGCTTCCCGAGATATTGGTGACATCAGGATTGTTCTGAGGACCTTTCACTTGGACTTTCGCGTTGTAGTTCCATGGAATTGCTTTGGTGTCATTGTAGGGGAAGGGAGCTGGCACTTGGATAGTGATTGGTTTAGGCATACCCAGGGACGACTTTGAGTCCTTAGTATAGCGGATCTCTAGCGGCTTCCGAGTATCCTTGTTCTGGCCGTTGCTCGATAGGATAGTTGACACCTGGTCCTCCGTCTTTTGAAAGCCCACTTGTATTACATGTCGGTCCAACAGGTCTTGAAGCACCTGTTTAAACGCCTCACAATTTCCAATGCAGTGATGGTCATTGCATGGATTCTTTCCAGTGCATTCTCTCTCAATAATCCCAAAGGAACACAGATTAGCATGAATCACTTCCAGGGGTGTCTGGATGCATTCTACCCTCCTGATTAGGGACGGTTCTGCAGAATCCTCAATTGCATTAGCTGAGGGCATCCCATGTCCTGGTAATGGGTTGGTAGCCACATTAGGACCATTTTCCTTGAAGTTCAACCAGCCCGAGGCGATTAGATCTTGGACGACATACTTCAATGCCTTGCAGTTTTCTATGGAATGGCCGACCGTTCCCGAGTGAAATTCGCATGTGGTGTTTGGGTCGAAGCCTCTGGGGAAAGGGGGCTGGATCTGTCTCATCGGGCGGGTGGTGATTAAATTATGGCTGAGCAGGTGGCGAAATAGGTCGGAGTATGACATTGGGATTGGATCAAACTGGACGAACTTTCCGGCTGAGTAGTTTTGTGGTTTATGGCCTTGGTTATTTTGGGTAGGTGGGGTAGATAGTGTTTGTGCTGAGAATGGATTGGTGGGAGAGGGATTGGAGTAGGAAGTTTTTCCGGTTCCCGTGATGGCATTGGCTTCTCCTTCTTTCTTTTTAGGAAATCCGGAGAAGGGCTTTCTCTGGTTAGTGTTTCCGGGGGAAGTATAAGCGATTTTCCCATTCCTCATTCCGTTCTCTAGCCTTTCTCCAATAACGACCATATCCGAGAAACTTGACGATACACTCCCGATCAGTTTTTCATAGAAGGGCGAAGGAAGAGTTTCCATGAACATAGACACCATTTCCCTTTCAAACAGAGGCGGTGCTACCTGTGCTGCTAGTCCTCTCCAACGCTGAGCATATTCCTTGATGGACTCATTATCCCTCTTAGTCATGTTTTGCAGCTGAGTCCTATCAGGAGCCATATCAGTGTTGTACTTATACTGCTTAAGGAAAGCATCAGCGAGATCCTTCCAACACCGAATATGAGTGGGTGTCAACTGCATATACCAATTTGAAGCTGCCCCAGCTAAGCTATCTTGGAAGTAGTGGATAAGCAGCTTATCGTCATTTGCGAATGCAGCCATCTTCCTGCAGTACATAGTTAGGTGGCTTGCCGGACATGTTGCTCCTCTGTATTTATCAAAATCTGGCACCTTAAACTTAGGGGGAATGACCACGTTTGGAACGAGACATAAATCTTGTGCATTTCTTGCACCAATACTGAATCCTTCAACTGCTCTCAACCTTTCTTCCAGCATTTGCAGTTTGTCTTGGGCTTGAGGGTTCTCCATAGAGTAGTTGTGAGGGAGTCCACTCATACCATAGTAAGGATGAATCATCGGAACTATGGCTGGGTTCACATTTGGGATATGTGAATGAGTGGGGTTCCTGAGGTTGGACCCTTGAGCTTGAGCATCGACTACCAGCGGTGGAGTGTAGCCGAGTGGAAATCTTTGCGGTGCGACAACAGGGCTCGGGTTGTGCATCTGCGGTGCCCCCGGATTACTGTTGTGACCTGTCGGCGCAGTATGTCCTTGTCCCACGACTCCTGAGGGACCATCTTCCGAATTGGCAGCGACTGTCGGAGGTGTGTAACCTTGCGGAAGTCCATAAGGAGGCCATTGGTAACCCTGTTCGTTAGCCCCAGTAGGGTACACTGTATGGGGGATTCCGGGTCCATTGGGAATAGGAGGGTTGGTATCTTGATTTTCAGTGTTCCCAGCGGAGACATCTTCATCTGTATTCCCATTCTTCAAAGCTTGTAGGACCCTTAAGATCTCAGCCATCTGTTGCTTCATCACATCTATTTTGGCCCTAAGCTGTTGATTGCCTAAGTTCTCGTTACCCTGTCCTAAGTCGTCCTGATGTGGATCGCCTTGATCCAGGTTATCTTGAGGCGGATTGTCCTGATTTGCTTCCATGTATCTGGCCTGAGAACGAGTCCAATAGCGATGTTGACGCACCAGCTTGTCTTTTATTCTCTGTTGACGGGATACATGATATGAGTATGTGAATGGATGAAAAATGAGTGATGCATGTGTGCATGAGTTTTATTGTTTTAGGCCGAGAATTGTAAGCGCGTCTTGATTTGTCATAAGTACGTAAACTAACGTTTCAAGCATTTCCAAAAGGAGGATCAATAGGTGGAACAAACAAACTTCATTGATGGGGGAAAAGTACATCATTCTTGAAATAAAAATTCGAAAAAACATCACAATGCTCTTTTTAAATCTCGCTCAAATACATATAGCTTTCATTTTTCCACTCCTCTCTCTTTTTCTACTAGTGGTGCTACCAGCCTTCTCCCTAAGTTCGGCAATCAGGATTTTGCAAAATTCCATAAATTCGGAAACTTGGACCGGGGTGTTGAACGGGTGCATTGCTGTGTCAGCCTCTTTTAGACGCTTTGGGATACCCATGATAGCTTGATCGGCCAGCCATGCCAACTTTGCAAATCTGTCTCTCCAGTATAAGCTTTCATTCTTCAACTCTATGAAGACTTCATGGTTTTCTATCCTGCTGACCAATTCTACAAAGCGGCTCTCCCAGTGGATGCTTTCAATCTTCAGCTGGTGGTAAACTTCCTCTTGATATCTAATGTGGTCTTTCAGCTCATCAGATTTCTCATGCTCCCTTTTCAAGGCTTGTTGGTATTCTTGGAGTATTTCTTCAATGGTCTCTTTATCCCGCCGGATACTTTTCACTTGATCTTCAAGCTCAGCTATCAATATCCGAGATTCTCTCTTTGATTTCGCCAACAAGCCTTGTGCGGTTTTTTCTGCAATCATTGACTCCTCCCATAACTCTTTCCATTCATGCGCATCATCAATGGCTTGGTTCATCTTCAGGTTGCATCGCTTTAGTTCTTCCTTTGCCCCTCTCAGGTATTTCTGGATCTCTTGCTTGCTCTTTTCCTCAATCTTAAGTTGCTTGCGGCTATCCTCAATGGCCGATGACTTAGTTGTATTTTCCTCCTCCAATTTCTGGTTTCTTAGAAGCACTTTCTCTAATTCTGCCTGTAAGCCCTTCTTTTCTTCTTCAGCTTTTGACAAAGCCATTTTGAGCTTATCTAACTCTTCGACAGTGGGAAGGGTAGGTTCAGCTATTTCTTCCTCAACCCGTAGTGCGCTTCGGTAAGGCAATCGGGTGTCTTGGATCCTTTTTTGGAGCCACTGACGAAAGGTGGGTTCCTTATCGCCGCCCCTCTTAGTAAGCTCTTGTCCTTTGCGGACAACCATGTCCCACGCTTGAGAAATCTTCCGGAGCATGTCAACCTCTTTTGGGCTTCCCTCATGGAGGTAAAAAGGGATTAACATGTCTTCGGTGGGCGGATTTCGCGTGGGGTACCCTAGCTGTCTTAGAGTCAGAGAAGGGTTGTAATTTATGCGTCCTCTTGTCCCCATGAGTGGGACATTTTGAAAACTTCCACACTGAAAAATTACCGTAGGCCGGTCTTTCCACCACGATGGGTGCCAACGAACCTTGTACTCATGAAGGCCCCTTAGCACTTGCAACCATTCACCGGTATTCATTGATTCCACATCACATCCTCTAGCGTCTTCAATTGGGCCTTCTACCTTAACTTTGTTGACGAAGGCATGGGTAAGAAGCCAGACATACAAGGCTTGTAGGCAGCAGGATATCCTTTTTCCTTTTAGCTCACTATAATGAGTGAAGGTACAGTAAGTGTCTGCAAGAATGGCTGGAATTGGGTTGGTTGGGTTTTCTTCATCTTTGAAGGATAGGAACACACCAACAGCGGTTGTGTCCACATATCTTTCAAGGCGCGGGAATAGCACAATCCCAAAGATAGTTAAAGCTAACAATTGCTTGAAAGGACCCCAATTTCTAGCGTCGGCGAAAGACTTCATTTGACTTTCCAAGTACTCTTGCGGGAACCCTACAATGCAATTTCGGTTTTTCTTTTGGAGTTTCAAACTTTCTTTGCTGATTTGTAACATTGAGGCAAGTTTCTCATCTGTGTAGTAATGCCCCTGGTATTGGTAGGGCCTAGTGTCTCGTTGAGGAAAACCAAGGATCTGCGTATATTCTTCCAGGGTAGGTGCCATCTGGAAATTTTTGAAAGTGAAGCATCTCAAGGAGGAGTCATAGAATTGGCTCAGGGCAACAATGGCATTTGTTTGTACTTCCAACCGTAATAACATAATAATCTTCCCATAAGTTCTATCGAAAGACCTGCGCTCGATGGGCGGCAACCAACCCGCACATTCTCTTAAGCTCGTCAGATTGGGCTGCTTCACTGTAGGGTAATTCAGGGTTTGAACTGCTTCACCGTTTGACCCCATATTGTCTTGCTTATGACACAATTTTGAGCCTCTTACAATTCTTGGCAAACCTAAATGAGATGAATAACATGCATGTGAGGATTTTTTTTTATATTTTGTGAAATAATGATGCTATATGATGGATGAAAGAATGATGTCACGCGTGTTAAAAAAAATTAGGGAAGATTTAGTGATTCATCTTTGAGAAGGTGTTAACTATGTGTCACATCCTATATATTTAAAAGAAAAAAAAGAATAATAGTAATAATAAAACGGTTTTAGATGATTTGATTTTTTTTTTTGGGAAAAGGAAAAAAACAATTTTAAAAAAAAACTGTAATGATGCAGCGGGTAGGTGAAATGCCCTTGTGTCCTAAACAGGTTATGTCTTATATGCAGGTCACGGTCTAGGGTCACTTACGTGATCAATCTCTCAGGTGGCTCTATTCACTTCCTCACAAAGGTTTCCAGAGCTAAAGTCCCCTTCATGATATGATCCACAACGATAGCGAGCTACCTGGTGTGGGATACCATGAAAGAGCATACTCTGGTTGAGACTTTCGTGAGAGTCAGACAGATAAAATCCAGAATGACTGTCACTAATAATCTCCACTCGTCCTAGGTTAATTTTCAGACCCGGGTATAAGGCCCCACTCAAAAGTGTGTGAATAAACATGTGTAGGTGACGTGTGTGACACGGGCATAATACCTAGACCACACAAGCTGCAAAAGAAATACAAGTAATAGTACAAAAGTTTTCTACTCTAAGGTTCAATAAAGCCACGAATAAATAAACAAAAAAAATAAAATAAAATAAAAAAAATGGACTGGCAAATATGAACGCAAAGGTAAAAAGTATTAAATTAACAATAATCTACACTTTTAATTAAATTAGGCTTGACCCTCTTAAAAATGTCCCCAGTGAAGTCGCCAGCTGTAGCGACCGAAAAATCCGAAGGAGGGGATTCTTCGTCATTTTTGCAATGAAGCCGCCATCAATATTTATTAAATAGGAAAACATTGAAAAAACCTTTGTTTTTGGGTTCGGGGGTCGATTATGCGCGGGGAAGGTATTAGCACCCCACAGCATCCTTTCAAAGGAAAGGTTACCATTTAATTTAATGTGTAGAGAGAAAGTTAATTTAAAGAAAATACTTTAATTTACCTTTTATTATTTGAAAAATTGAAGAGAGAGACTTAATAAAAATTTTAGTTTTTTTGCGCTTGACAGGAGTGGGCCCCTGCTCCTACGTATCTCCAGGTGCGATAGAGAAATCAAAGCTACGTAGTTCTTGGGGTAGAAAATGTTTGTGTGTTTGATGTTTTTTATTTATTTTTGAAATCAGGAGAGGTACTCGAGACGACCAAACAAGTAAAACTCAGAGTGGTCGTCGCTCATAGCTCGTTTGAAAACTAAAGCTGTTATCACCGGCCAAACAAGCTAAGCTCAGAGTGACCATTAATAACAAACTAATTTTATGTTCAGGAAAACATTTATTCGTTATTTGGAAAAAAGGTTGGTGAGAAAAAAAATGTTTACTTAGAGGAAAGAAACAAAATTTTATGTTCGGGGGTCGATTATGCGCGGGGGTCGATTATGCGCGGGGGTCGATCAAAGCTAAGCTAATTTTATGTTCGGGGGTCGATTATGCGCGGGGAAGGTATTAGCACCCCACAGCATCCTTTCAAAGGAAAGGTTACCATTTAATTTAATGTGTAGAGAGAAAGTTAATTTAAAGAAAATACTTTAATTTACCTTTTATTATTTGAAAAATTGAAGAGAGAGACTTAATAAAAATTTTAGTTTTTTTGCGCTTGACAGGAGTGGGCCCCTGCTCCTACGTATCTCCAGGTGCGATGGAGAAATCAAAGCTACGTAGTTCTTGGGGTAGAAAATGTTTGTGTGTTTGATGTTTTTTATTTATTTTTGAAATCAGGAGAGGTACTCGAGACGACCAAACAAGTAAAACTCAGAGTGGTCGTCGCTCATAGCTCGTTTGAAAACTAAAGCTGTTATCACCGGCCAAACAAGCTAAGCTCAGAGTGACCATTAATAACAAACTAATTTTATGTTCAGGAAAACATTTATTCGTTATTTGGAAAAAAGGTTGGTGAGAAAAAAAATGTTTACTTAGAGGAAAGAAACAAAATTTAAAAAAGGGAACAGGGGGGCGCAGCAGTAAAATAAGGGTGTAAATAAAAGGAGGGGTGTATTATTAAAACTGGGGTGCAGATAGAGAGGCCAGCCCTTTTTTTGTAAGTTGGGCTGCGTTTTTTATCTTTCTGATGGGCTGGTCCGTTTCAAAAAGAAAAAAAACGTGGGCTTTCAGAATGGGGTGTGCTAAGCAAAGCGTAGGGGTGTGAATAGAAATCTGAAAAATAAAAAAAATGTGAAAAGACCAAACTGCCCTTAGGTCCATACTATAAATATCTAACCCTAAAATGGAAACCCTAAAAAAACTTCTTCACCCACGGCGCCTTCCACCCCCCAAATCATCCAAAACCTAAAAAATTTCTCACTCTATATCCACAGCGCTGCGTGCCCCCTCTCCCTCCGCCGCAACCTCGCCTCCCTCTCCTCTACTCCGTTTCGCTTCCTTTCCTTCAACCGACCCTCACTTTCCCCTCCCCTCGCAGTCTCTCTCTCTCACCGATTTTTGTTTTCCTCTCCTCCTCCACCGCGAAAAACCCCAAACCGATTTTGTTTTCCTCTCTCACAGATCCAGATTCCATGGCCACCCCCATACCGTCGGCGATGGTTAAAACAGGGAGATGGGACGGTGAACGAAGGGGAAAAAAAGGGAGCGGTAGTGGGTTGTAGGGGTGGCTCCGATGGTGGCAGGTTCGACAGGGGGGGGGGGGGTTTCGGTGGTTGTGTGGCGGTGTTTGGCTCGCGGTGGTGATGAGTGGCTCACGGTGGTTGTGTGCCGGTGGAGGTGTGGCTGTTTGTAGGGGTACGGGGGTGATGTGGTACGAAGAGGGGGTTTGCGACGGCGGTGGTTGTTCGTGGTGGAGGAAAGGGCGGTGAGGACGATGGTTTTGGTGTACTGTGGTTGGGCGGATCTGTGACGGTGGTGGTACGGCAGAGGGTGTGGCGAAGAGTGGGTTGGTCTGATGGAGGTTGCTGGGCGGAGGCTACGGTGGTGGCCACCGCAAGCGGTGGCCGGAGGTACAGTCCCTGGTTCCTACTCTTTTTTTTATTTTTTATCTCTGCTTCTACTCTGATTCTATTTTTTTTCTCTGATCTAACCTTAATTTTCCTGCTTCTACTTTCTGTTCACGATTAATTTGTTCACAGTCCTGCTCTATGTATAAGCTTGATGATTTTATTTTTTTAGAACCTAATCTATTTACAATACTAAACATTCCTAGAAATAATGTGAAACTGAAATCTGATTTTTAACTCACATATATACGGATTTCCAGGTTATTAGTTCACATAGCAAGTAAAATAATTTACAAAACATTCTGTTATAAAGGAAAAAAGAAAAGGGAGGGTCGACCTTTATTCCAGCTTCAAATGTTGTCTCCTTTTGCTTTGCCTACTGCTTGCTTCAGAAAAAATTTGATGTGTTTGCACTGCTTGCTCTGAATTTTCTCTCTGTTTGTGTTTTTTAATCACTGTCTCTGTGTGTGTGTTAACTGATTTCAGTTCATTGGTATTTATAGGCTGGGAATTCTGGTGTAGGGGTGGTGTTGGAGCAGGGAATCAAAACCCTTAGGAGACCAAGCTGTTGCAGTGGAGCAGATTGAAGCAGTGGAGCATATTGAAGCAGTGGAGCAGCAGCTTGCAGGGTGGTACCTGCCAATGCTGCCAGGTTTCCTTTGCTGAAAATGGGAGGCAAGAAAAGAGACAAGAAGAAGGAAGTTTGGGCTTGTAGCTTCATGGGGAGGGAAAGGAGCAAGTCGCAGGCTGCTGTCTCTTTTTTGTTTTTGCTTTATTATTTTTTTGTATTCTTTTTGCTTTTTAATTAATTTTTGTACCAATTGTAATTAATTTTTTTGTCTTCACCTACATCAAAGTTGACTTAGGTTGTACCTCTTATTAAGAAAAAACTGTTTATAATAATAAAAACATTAATTCAGAAATTGATTTTTATTAGATTTTTTCATAACAATAATGACAATTAAACTAATAGCAAATAACTTTAATAGCGGTAAAAAAAACGAGTACCAAAAAAAAGGGGCTCGTATGCCACGAGAAACAATCACGCTCACGCAATGAAAGCAATAACGCGCGTACAATTAAAAAACGTGGCACAACGAGAACAATAATGCATGCACAATTAAGAGAGAAATGTGGCACAACGAGAACGACAATGCGTGCACAATTAAAAACGACCCGCATACGCTAGGTGCGAATTGAAATCAATTGCGTTAGTTTGACGGACGAAATTAGGGTATTACAGCTACCCCTATGGGGGCTAATTTAGTGTTGCTAGAAGGTGCGAGTGGCGAGGACGACTTTAAGGGTTTTGTCGAAGAAGCAAAAGACTGGTTATATCAATGGTTTAATTAGGTGGATCCAGTCGTGGAAACCATTTGATGTGGATATGGAACGGGTTGCCTGGGTTAGATGTTTTGGAGTTCCGATGCATGCTTGGTATCCTGATTTTTTCTCTAAGATCATAGAGTCAGTAGGGACGTATATGTATGCTGATGATAATACAGAAAAGAGAAGGTCGTATGATGTTGCTCGTTTCTTAATTCGCACGTATTCAACAGAGTGTTTGAATCAAACCATTAACATAAACATCAACAAGGTTCCTTTTTCTATTAAAATTGTGGAGGATTGGTGTGGCCCTCTTCAATGGAGCTCTAGGGTAGCGAAGGATCGGGCAAGCGATTCATCTTCTCTCAGTGATAAATGGGTTGCAGAGGAAGAATGGAATGATAATTTTCCGGTCGCCGGCGACGGAGAAGAGGAGGAGGACGGTGATGGAGATGTTAATGCTTTTTTGATGGGTAGTAATGACCAGCACGATTCTAGGAAGGTAGTTTTGGAAGTTTCAGGTGAGAGAGTGAGCACTAATGATTTAGTAGTGAGAAAATCAAGGGAAGTTGTTATTGAGCCATTTTTTGAGGAAGAGCCTATTGTGGGGTCAAAGTAATTCAAATTTGTTGGAAGTTTTGGGTGAGAGAGTGAACACTAATGATTTAGTAGAGAGAAAATCAAGGGAAGCTGTTATTGAGCCATTTTTTGAGGAGGAGCCTATTGTTGCTCAAAGTAATTCAAATTTTGAATCTTTGACTTCTGTTGTGAAGGATACGTTTGTGATGAATGAGGCTGATGGTCCATCAACAGCTGCGGGTCAACCTATTGCTATCACTAATGCGATGGTTGGAGATGCTTTGGGCCAGCCTCATGTTAGTGAGGAGCCAACTGATAGGCCCATCTTATTTGAACTCCCTTCGATCCAAAATGTGCATGACCCAAACTGTGGTGTGAAGCAAATTCAGGTGAATAAACTTAAGCCCAAAAGAAATAAAAAATGGCTCATGGGGGGGGGGGGGGGGGTTCGAAGAAAGGTAAGAAGAAAGGTAGGATTCCCCGTATTGTTCGCGAACTAGCAGAACTCCCTCTAGTCTCGAGTGATATCCGAAGCTTAGCGGAGGAAGGAAAGTCCATGCTGGCTAGAGCGAATTCTTCGTCCCTTTTCTCAGCAGGCACGATACCATGTGCTGATTCTATTTCAAGCTCTGATATCAAGATGTGCAACAACAAGTTTTGGGCTCAAAGCAAGTCAGTAGCCATGAAGGTGTGGGATGCAGCTAAGAGCTTTGGGGTGGTTGGCACTCTTCCAGATGAGAATTATGTTGATCTTATTGAAGCGGGAGAGAAGAGAGATGAAGTTGCGAGGAATAAGGGGGCGAGCACCATAGAGGGTGGGAGGAATTAAAAGAGCTCAAGCAATATTATGTGTTGGAGGAGTGGTGTTTGGTGGGTGATTTTAATTAAGTTACTAGTGTGGAAGAACGCAAACGGAGGAGTGTTGCGGGTCTATCGCAGAAAATTTTGGATTTTAACAATTTCATAGTGGACATGGATGTTGTTGATGTGTTGGTTGCTGGTAATTTTCTTACACTCACTTTTTATTCTATTTTAATTTTCTTACACTCACTTTTTATTCTATGTCACTTTTAACTTTCTTACACTCACTTTTTATTCTATGTCACTTTTTATTTTTGTGGGTCTCACTTTCTCATCAATTACACATTAACCAATCAACTATACATTTATCAACTATTAACTATAAATTTAATCAAAACATTATTATTTATTTTTTATATTTCACTTTTGAATTCTAACGGGAAACATTACTATTTATATTTCACTTTTGAATTCTAACGGGAAAATGTTACATATTGTTGGTATAATTTTATTACTGGTAATTACCTAACGCTACAAAATGTCAATTGGATAAAAATTCGAAAGTTTTATTGTCATTTAATTTTATCTGAGTCTATTTATACAAAGAATACAACGTTATCCCTGCGTCTGCACGGTATACCGCTAGTTGTGAGTGCTAGTTGTGAATATAGGAAGACCTTTTCAACTTTCAATGGATTAAAAAAATAATGAGATTATTAGAAAATCACATGGCATATACAAACAAAACATGCAGGTTGTACGTGCTCCACGAGGTGGAATAAAATACTCCTCAAAGCATTCCTCAATAATTTGTGAATGTTAACTTTATTTACTCCTTATAGGATTAAATATGTTTGTGAATGTTAATATTATTTACTTTTTACAGGATTAAATATGTTTTTTCCTCTATAAAATTTAAATTTTTGGTTTTAAATCCTCAAAAAAATTTAACAGGATTTTTGGCTCTCCAAATTTTTCATTAATTTTAGTATTCTAAGAATTTTAATAACACTCATGACTATTTGATAGTGTTTTTTGAATCTTTTATTGCGTTTCTAAGCACTATTAAAAGTCTTGAGTGACTAAAATTGATGGGAAAAAATTTGGGGGAGCAAAAGAAGGTGAATTTTTTTTGATGAAATAAGACCAAAAAACTCAAATTTTATAGGAAACAAAAACATATTTAACCCTAAAAAGTATACGTCGTTTGTGAAGGAAAAAAACACGGGTCAGTAAATACAAACGGTAAAATGGTCTTTAGTATATACTAGCTAGCACGAAAGTAAAATACCAGTGTAGTAACTACAAACTGTAAAATGGTCTTTATAAAAACAAAAAGTTTCATCGCTAAGGACATAAAAAATTCCGCCGCTAACCACTTCACGCTGTCCATCATGGGGCTAATCTTAAACATGGTACCATCTTAAACATGGTACCATCTTGGAGCACGGTTACTGGATTGACAATATTTGATGCTGAAATCTTGTTTGGAGACGTGTTTTGTACAGCAGAGGAAAGGGTCGATAAAGATTTTCTCTTGGTCATTCTTCATCAGCTTCATCCGGTCGAACCTGAGCATGATCGTTGGTGGTGGAGGCTTGAAAAATTTCATTCTTTTTCTGTTAAGTCCTGTTATATGATGTTGAATTTGATGCAGCAGGATAGGTTGGATAGCGATATTCAAAGTGCTCTTTTTGACATGTGGCAACTATTTATTCCCACTAAGGTGGGAGTCTTTGGTTGGAGATTGATGTTGGGGAAGCTCCCAACTCGTGATTCTCTTATCTCTAAAGGCATTATCTATGATCCTCCTGGGGCGTGTTGCCCATTTTGTTTTGAGCAGGATGAGTCGATCTTCCATCTTTTTTTTCTTGTGCAGGTGTTCCAGGTTAGTTTGGACTGCTATTCAGAATTGGTCGGGCATGGTGATTTCTGATAATCTAGAAGGAGTCGAGCATCTCCGGGCTCATGGCTTGCAATTGGATTCGAAGAAGGCGTGTAGACAGAAGTATTTGATATGGATGGCTAATATTTGGTATTTGTGGTTACATCGGAATCATATTCTATTCAGAGATCGGGTTTTTTGTTTGCAGGTGTTTGTTAACCACGTTAAGTCTATATCATGGACATAGTTTATAAGCAAAGAAGGTCTTAACTCCAATCTTAAGATCTCTAATTGGTGGGGTAATCCTTTTGATTGTATGAACTTGGTGTAACTGGTTTTTTTTGTCTCGTTCTTCCTGGGGTACTCTTTTTCCTCCTTGGGTCTTTTTCCCATGGGGTTTTGGCCCAAGGAGGTTTTAATGAGGCCTCTTGTATATGTACCGGTTGGGGGTGCCCGTTTGCACCCCCTTTAATATAATTTTTGCTTATAAAAAAAACTTCACGCGTCCAAGGTCTGCAACGGTCAGATCCATTTGCTAGGGACCATAACTAAAGCTACTTAAGTCTGTCGCTAAGACCTCGAAATTTGTGTGTTTTTTCAAATTCCCGCCCCAATTTTTGCGAGGGACCCATTCTATCACTAATACCAGCCAAATCTGTCGCTAACCGAAGCAGAAACAAAATTGCACCATTCCTTCGCTAACTCCGTAGCTAACCACTGTTTTAGCGACTGAATTTAGTTCCCTCACTAATGTCTGTCGCTAATAAGCGAATTTCTTGTAGTGTTAGATAGTTGATTGAAAGTGACATTAATTGTTGGTGAAAATGAGGTGTACAAGGTTTGAACCCCTTTCCTCCCACTTCTGTAATAACAAACACACTAATTACTAAGCACTTTGCCTATTAAGAAGAATACCACTGCCCTGCATACTGCACCATAAATGAAAAATATGCATTTCTATCAATTTTATCACCCAAACTAAATTTAATTATTTGACAAAATCATTTTTATTAAACACAAAATTTAAAGTTTGAGAACACTATTTAATGGTAAAACAAAAGTGTTGGGTAGTCAACTTTCTTCCTTTCTATTCTTATTTATTTAGTTGGTAGTGAGGCCCCAAAAGAAAACACCTTATCTATAAGTTAAAAGTTGAGGTTTAAGAACTTATCCAATAATCGTCCACGTATGTGTATGTTTTCAAACATGTGACACATGCAATGCTTATCCTAATTCAAGTAATTAATTAACTAGTGGAAGCTGAAAGAGTTGTACTCTATACATAATATATAAGAGCAATGGGTAACCTACCAAAACACATACACAAATCATGAAGTTTGTCTTATCACTCATCCTCTCTTTTCTTCTCTTTGCTTTCATAACCAAACTTCCTTTAGCTTTCTCAGATGATGATGTAGAACAAGTAGTAGATGTAAATGGTGAGCCCATTTTCCCAGGTGGCAAATACTATATTCGGCCTTTAGTTAGAGGCCCACCAGGTGGAGGACTATTTCTAAGCAAAACTGGAGACTTAAAATGCCCAGTCACAATTCTACAAAGTTATAGAGAAATTGAGAATGGCATCCCAGTCAAATTCACCATCCCTGGTATAAGCCCTGGTATCATATTTACAGGTATATCACTTCTTTTTGTTTTAGCTAAATTGTATTTTTGGCTCTCCCTATGTCAATATTTACAATTTCAACTTTTCTATTTTATTTATTTACGAATCCACTATTCATATTTTTATTTTTCACGAATTTGGCATCGATATCTATAATTTTTTATTGCACTTTTAGAGCTTGTTTGAATTGAGTTTTAAAAATTGTTTTCTGGTTTTTAAAATTTAACAAAGAACAAATTTGTTCATTTAAAATTTTAGGAAACTAAAAACTGTTTTTAAAAATGAATTTCAAACCGGCTCTTAATCTCTCAAAATCATAGATTTTTGCATTTTTATTTTTGAAAATTGAGAATTTTGAGAAAGCAGGGTATCAAAAATATTAGGAATTTAAATTAAAAAGTGTGGAAATATAACATGACAAATAAAAAGTATACAAACCGAATTTGTGAAAAATAAAATATATTAACAAAATTGTGGATTTAGGAACATAGATGGACAAATACAAATGCAATTAAACTTTTACTTTTTTTAAGGAGGCCAACAGTGGTTCTTAAAAAACGTGTGAATAAAAATACTTATATATTAACAACTGAGTTGCCCTTCGGTGTTCACAGGTACACCCCTTGAAATTGAGGTTATACATAAGCCTAGGTGTGCTGAATCTAAAAAATGGCTTGTGTTTGTTGATAATGTTATCAAAAAAGCTTGTGTTGGGATTGGTGGTCCTGGAAACTATCCAGGTACTCAAACACTAAGTGGAACATTTAGTATTCAGAAATATAAAGTTGGTTACAAGCTTGTGTTTTGTGTTACTGGCTCTCCTACTTGTTTGGATATTGGAAGATTTGATAATGAAGAAGGTGGAAGACGTTTGAATCTCACTGAGCATGAGCCTTTTATGATTGTGTTTGTTGATGCTACTACCTATGATGAGGGAATTATTAAGTCTGTAGCTTGATTGAAACTAATCTAATTAAAGGTTTTTTTTTATGAATGTAACCATATGATATAGTTCTTGTCTTTATGCATTCTCTGTTGGCACAATGCAAATAAATTCAATAAGTGGAATAATAATGGTTATTCATCTTATAAGTACCCTTTCACTTATAAAAAATAAGTACCTTTTCTTGTATTTTCTGTATGAGAGATTTTGTATTTTACAGATTATGAGTTTAAATTCTTATTTATCTCTTTTAAGTAAGGTAACTGTAATGCTCTTCGTAAACGTTTATCGAATTTAAAATTATTTGCTTCTTTATACTAGGCAGATATTTTCGTTATCTCACTCTAAATTTTTGTAACAAAAAAAGAGAAGAAAAAATTAAGAAAACTTTAATTATTCTGGTTCAATACAATGAGAAAAGAAAATTAGTGTAATAACTATGTATATTTTACTATGTAATAACTACACTTTTTTTAACGGCAAAAATATATATTACTACTCTTTCTAATTATTTATTTAGACAAATGTTACTATGTACCCTAAAAAGGTTGCTTATAGATGTCTAAAGAAAGTAATTTTTTATAATGAATTGTGTAGTTTTTTTGTTATATATTGATAAATTGTGAATTAGGATAAAGAGATATATTTAAAAGGTACCTTTCAACCTTTTAATACTTGGTTCGAATCCGGCTAAGAGTAATTTAAAGTTTTATTCAATAATTACTAATTTATTTAAAACCCTTAGTAATATATTCCTAAGGAGCTTTACACAACATTTTGTTTTTTACCTAATAATAAAAGTAGACATTGAATTGAATAGCCCAACATGTGTGTACTTGCAAAAGACATGAAATATTAAGGTTATGCTCCTCGCAGGCCACGAGGGGCGGCGTCTTGAGTATATATTAAGGTTATGAACATATATATTATAAACTATTGTAGGCCTTGAAACTATTGGAGGCACATAATAAAAATAATAATATTACTATTTGTTACGGATTGGGCCTTTATGGCCAATCCACCCAAGGCCCAACAGTAAAGGGCCAAATCCACCAGCCAAAGGTGGAGATC
>JAZGSX010000141.1:0-25000 GCA_039519185.1 Astragalus membranaceus
AGAGTGGTCATCACTCATAGCCCTTTTTTAAAATATAGTTGTTATTAACGATCAAACAAGCAAGACTCGGAGTGACCGTTAATAACAACCTACTTTTGTGTTTGGGAAAATGTTTAGTCGTTATTTGAGAAAAGATAGGTTTGTGAAAGAAAATGTTTATTTGTAGAAAAGAAATTTAAAAAAAGGAAAGAAAAGGGGGTGCATATTTAAAAAGAGGTGTGAAAAGGAGCAGGAGGTTGTATTTTTAAAAAGGGAGGTGCAAACAGCGAGCCCAGATCGCTTATTGGTTCGCTGGCCTGCGTTTTCGAAAAGGGTTGCATGGGGTATATTATCAAAACATAGTGGTGTAATTAGAAACATGGGTTGTAGTAGAAAACAGAAGGGGTGCGCATAGCAGAGCCCAGTTTCAATTTCAGACTTACTAGCCCACGAAATGTGGGCTTTCCAGGAGGTGCATGACTTAAAACAAAGAGTGTAATTAGTAATCTGATAAAAAAAATTAAAACAAAATAAATATTAAATTAAAGGGGTATATAAGGAAATCAAAATCTGATGTTGAACCTTAATTTCTAACCCTAACCCTCTCAGTGCCGCTTTGCTCTATTTCTCTCAATCGTAACTTCGTTTTCGTCCCCATTCTCTCATCTCCTCCTCATCGAACCGATCCTCTCCTCCTCTCACAACCAACAGTAACTCTAATCTCAATCCCTCTTCGCCTCACCGCCGCCACCAACCCTAATCGCTCTACTTCACGGTGCCGCGAGACAGCGACATGGAAGAGAGGAAGAAAAAACTTTGAGCATGGAGAGAGAGGAGGAGATTCACGAGAGAGAAAGACTGAGGGGGAGAGAAGAGCGAAGGAGAAAGAGAGAAAGTGAAAGAAAGGAAGACGGTGGATGCGATTAGGTGGTTACGGCTTGCGACGGTGTAGGTTAGGTGCGATGGTTCGTGGAGGGAGAGGGGTTGTGGTATGGTGGTTTACAGTTTGCGAAGGTGTGGGTGAGGCCGTGGTGGTTGGGTGAGGTTATTGACGGTGGTTTGATTGACTACGGTGGTGGAGTGGTGCGAGGGGTGGTGTTTTGGGTGAGGGTTGAGGCGTGGTTTTCGTGGTGGTGGTGGTGGTGGTTGACGGTGGGGTGCGGTGGTCCACGGCGAGGATACGGTGGCGGCCACCGTGAACAGTGGCCGGAGGTAAAAACTTCCCCTTTTTTCACTGTCTCCTCTCCCAGTGTCTTCCCCTTCTCCCTACGTTCTGTTTTCTTTTCCTTTTTCTTTCCTAAACCTTACATTTTATTCTGAAACAATTTCCCAAAAAAGAAAACTCTTTTGCTGTTTCTACGAAAATCAATTCATGAACAAATCATATAAATAAACTATGCAACATTGAGTGAAAAAAAGGGTTTGAAAATCGACCTAGGTTCCCAAGAATTTGAAACAGAGGAGTCGTTACTGCTACCCTTCTCCCCTACCTCAGCTTCTGCCTGCCTTTCCCTTTTATGGACTGTTCTGTTTTTTTGTCTGCAACTAGGGTTTCAGGTGTTTGATGATTTAGGGTTTTAGTGTAGAACCCTAATTTTGGCTCTGATTGTTGTGAAGTTTTGGCTTCTCTGTGTCTGTCGCAGTGTATTTCGGTCTCTGGGTGTCTATTTTTTGTGTGTATTTCAGTCACTGTGTCTCTGTCTCCGCCTAATGTGTGTGCCAGTGTTTGATATTTATAGGCAGATTGGTGTGATGGAGGTGAGGAATCACAAGGACAGCAGGTGGCGCAAAAAGGACAGCAATTGAGGAAGAATCAAAAGGACAAAAGACAGCTATTTGAATGGGCAACTGACAATAGCTGGCAATGGAGGAAGGACAGCATCCAAGGAGAAAAACCCTAGCTAGGGCAGCCAGGAGCAGCTGCGCCCCTTCCCTCTTTTTTTCTTCTTTTTTTTGAATTTTGTATTTTGATTTATTGTACTAATTCTTTTTGCTGTTTTTGTCTATGTAAGTAAAAAACTTGACTATGTAATAAAACTTTTGACTATTGAGCTCCAAAAAGCTTATTATGCTTTCAATTACTTTTGTATATCTTTGCACCAATAACAATAAATAATCTAATAACTACGATATCAACAATAAAAAACTAGCATCAAAATAAACGTTGTATGACAAGCGCTAAAGACACACACGTGTTTAAAACGATACGTCTCGACGAAGATAAAAACTTTTTGGGATTTTTTTGATAAATTAGACGGACAAAATTAGGGTATGACATGGGTTTCCAGCTGTCTAAAAGTGTGTTCTGCAGAATGAAAACACGCTATTTATAGAGTCCACCGCAGCAGACACTGTTCACTTTCGCTCATAGAACCACGTGGATCGCTTCTGCTCATAGAACCATGTGGATCGCTTCTGCTCATAGAACCATATGTGGATCGCTAGCGCTCATAGAACCACGCGGGTCTATAGCGCTCATAGAACTACGTGGATCGCTAGCGCTCATAGAACCACGTGGGTCTATAGGTATTCCTTTTAACAGATCGAATAACCCTTTTTGCTGCATTATTCCTTTTCTTAAGTCGCTCCAATCTTCACCCCTTGCCTTCACACTTTGTTCTACAACTCGATCTAGTTCTTGTGCACATAAAAACAAAGAAAAACTGGCATAACCACTACACAAAAACTAGATTTACAAACTCACAAAATCTGCTCAAACTTTACTGATTTTAAAGATTACAAGATAAAATAAAAACGAACATCAAAACAACGTTGCACGAGAGTGCTAAAGACATGTGCGCTTAAACGATGCATAACACAACGAGAATAAAACCTTTTTTGAATTTTTTGATTACTCGGACAAAATTAGGGTGTGACAATCCATAATTGACTTGTGAATCCAAATTTGGTTTTTTCAATATTTACCTTAATAATTAAACTTTGGCAAAGCTGCATTCAAATTGAAAGATTCCTCCATATTTTTTTATCATTACATTGAGCCATTCTTCATAATGGACACTATTGTCTTTAACTCGACATGAACCATGTTGAAGTTGCAAAGAAAGAGACACCAAAGATAGTGAGACAAAAAAATCTACAGAACCACCAATTTTCTTTTAAATGCCAAATACCACCTTTGCAATATTATATACCAAATTGGTTTGGGGTAAAAATCAGATTGTCGCACATGAAGCACACACACACACACATATATATATATATATATATATATATATATATATATATATATATATATATATATAGTGAGAAATTGGTGACCCACTTTTTTGTTTTCTCTCATTTATGTGGATGCGTTATAGAGGTCGTGGAAACCTCTTACCACAGGAAGCATACATGGATTCAATGATTTGGACCAATAACACGCTTTGATTTGTTTCTAATTTGGAAGGAAAACCAAAGTCGCTGTCTTAAGGGTCAACCGATACAAGGATTCTCCATGTCGACAGAGGAGTGTAGGTTGTGTGGCTTAGAGACAACTCCAGGCTTTACCTATAGGTCATGGCTTACAACACTGGTTTTAACGGCTAAAAGCCTAAAACTACAAGTTATTGTGATACATTTTCCCCATTTTATAGTTATTTATTTATTAGTCATCTGACATTTTGACTTAACTTTGGGGATAAATCAAATGAACGAAAAGAAAAGGTCTCTTTATACTGATGCATTGGTTGCTCAAATAAAGATACATTATTATAATAATTTAAGTGTAAAAATAATTTTATTTTAAAAAATATAAGGTAAGTGAACCTTTCAATCTCACAACCGAACCAAAAAAAATTATCGATCTCACAAGTTTAATTATCGATGTTTGTTAAATTTTTCAATTTTTTACACTGCAGGTTGTATTATCAAAACACAGAGGTGCAGTTATTAAAAGGCCCAGCCCAATACTCTGGTGGATGAGTAAAACCCGTGCGGAAGCTAAATGGGGCGCACTGTTGAGACGCGCGGATCTTGCTTTGAGTCTTAAACCGGATCACTATATAAGCTAAGTATCCGAAACCCTAGCTCATAATCTTCAAGAAATTCTCTCTCTCTTCTTGGAGCTCTCCGGATCTCTTTCTGAGGCTTCGTCTTCTTCCTCAGTTCTCCTCTGGTTCTAGCTTCTGATCTTGGAAAAACTGAAGCACACTTGCTTCAGTTCTTTACAAAAAACTGAGATCCTGCGTAACAAGACCTTGTGTTCTCTGTTTCAGTTCTCTTTTCTTCTTCTCTCACGAACCTAGGGTTTCTGTGTTCTTGCTGCTTTGCCAGTGATGAAGCGCAGTAACGCTTGTCCTTCTCCTCTGATGATGACCCTTGACGACGATGATGATGCTTACGAACCCACTTGGTTGATTTCTGAGTCTTCAAGGATCTGAGGTTGTGACTGGTTCTGTGCTTCAGTGATGATGCAATCTTGATCTTGGATTCTTCACTAACACAGGTATAAACCCTAACTTGTTCTTGTAGTTTTGTTCTGTGACTGGTTCTGTGCCCGGAAAGGTACAGTCACGCTTGATCTTCACCT
The DNA here is from genome assembly GCA_039519185.1 of Astragalus membranaceus. Classification (NCBI taxonomy): domain Eukaryota; kingdom Viridiplantae; phylum Streptophyta; class Magnoliopsida; order Fabales; family Fabaceae; genus Astragalus; species Astragalus membranaceus. The sequence goes on from JAZGSX010000141.1 coordinate 4,511, forward strand.
TTGCTGTTGTTTTTGGTTCTGATTTGTTCACAGTGCCCCTGTTAATACTTTTGATATTCTGCTTATTTGTATGAACTGGGTTTATGATGAGAGGTGATTCTTCACACTTTGAAGAAACACCAACAGTCTTGATTCTCTCCTTGATACCAAAGGTAAATTGCTCACACTCTAAATTTCTTTTTCTGTGTTTATTTCTCAGTCACAGAAATATACTGACACACTTGCTTGTTTTCTTTGTATGTGAGCCTGAGGATCAGCCACCTGCTGAAGGAAACTGACTCACACACACTGAACAGAAAAATGATTATGCAGAAGAAGAAAGGAGCAGAAGACCTTTAGGGTATAAACTGAAAAAAACTAGAAATGTAAATCTTTATTGCTTGTAAACTCTTTTTACAATTCTGTACAAACTGAAAAGACTGGACTGTATTATATATAGCTAAGGATATATCTGTTGGGCAAGCTCGGGGTAGTTTAGGCTGTTAAGTCTGTTAGACTTTTTGAAAACAGTTTTTTAACTAACTGATTAAACAGTTTTTGCTGTTACAGGTTGTAACAATTTTTTTAAAAAACATAACAGACTTAACAGTTTTAACTAGGCTGAGTAGTTTTAATTAAAGTAGGTGAGTTTTTCTGATTACAAAACCAACACCCTACCTTAATCAAAAACCACCTTAAAGGTTTCATATCCTTACCTTAATATGAACAGGTCTTATAACTGAGAAAATTAAGAGGCAACTCATAACACAGGACAACCCCCTGGTAGGTGTTTTAGATAGGTGGTCTAGGACAAGCCCCTAGACAATGACTTAGGTTGTTTCTTCCTAAGATCTTAGAAAGAAACAACATTTAGTTGCCTTCTAAGTTTTGAAAAACTTTCACCCTTTAAGGGTTTTGTAAAGATGTCAGCAGCTTGCTCCTTTGTGGACACAAAGTCTAGAACCAAGCTGCCTTTAGCAACCTGTTCCCTGAGATAATGAAACTTAGTCTCTATATGCTTAGTCCTGCCATGAGAGATAGGATTCTTAGCAAGACTAATAGCTGACTTATTGTCCATAAACAGTTTTATAGGTTCAGATAGGTTAATACAAATCTCCTTAAGCAGAGTTTCCAACCAAGCTGCTTGGGCAGCAGCCCGACAAGCAGAAATATATTCTGCTTCACATGAAGACAGAGCCACAGTGGCCTGTTTTTTTGAGCTCCAAGAGATAGGTTCCCCTTGGAATAGGAAAACATAACCACTAGTGTTCTTCCTCTCCAGCTTGTCTCCACACCAGTCAGAATCACAGTAGGCTTCCAAAGTAGTCCTTCCTGTAGCCCTGCCATTAGGAAAAAACAATCCATAGTTAGTAGTACCTTTTACATACCTTAGGATACGCTTGGCAGCATTCAGATGAATCTGCATTGGGCAGTTCATGAATCTGCTAGCAATCCCAGTGGCATACAAAATATCAGGTCTGCTGTGACACAGGTATCTCAGGGACCCAATAATTTGCCTAAAGTAGGTAGCATCCACTTTAGTGCCCTCTTCTTCCTTTTGAGTCAGGTTTCCTTCAGCTGGATTAATTGCAGAATTGCAATTTTCCAGCTCAAACCTCTTTAGAACTTCCTTTGCATATTTTTGTTGATGCAAAATCAGTCCCTCTTTTACCTTTAGAAATTCTAACCCAAGGAAGTAGGTTAGTTTCCCAAGGTCAGTCATTTCAAATTCATCTTTCATAGATGTTTTGAAAATGGCTATTTCTTTAGGACAGCTCCCTGTCACAAGTAAATCATCCACATATAAACAAACAATTAGCAAATATGAGTTTATGTCACCTTTGACATAGACCCCATATTCAGTAGTACACCTAGAGAACCCATTCTGAACAAAGAAGGCATCAATCCTTTTGTTCCAGGCCCTAGGTGCCTGTTTAAGACCATATAAGGCCTTATGCAGGTGTAGCACATGGTCTTCCTTTCCTGTTTCAGTGAAACCAGGAGGCTGGTTTATGTAAACTTCCTCTTCTAAGGTTCCATTTAGGAAGGCAGACTTCACATCCATGTGATACATGTTCCAGCCCTTACTACAGGCTAGAGCAGTCACAAGTCTAATAGTCTCATGTCTTGCCACAGGGGCAAAAACTTCAGTATAGTCAATTCCTTGTTTCTGTTGGAAGCCTCTTGCTACCGATCTAGCCTTGTACTTAACTACTTTTCCCATAGGATCAAGCTTTAGTTTGAATACCCATTTAACACTAATAGCTCTCTTTCCTTTAGGTAACTTAGTTAAAGTCCAAGTGCCATTTTTTTCAATAGAGGCAAGTTCTTCCTTCATTGCCTTTTTCCACTCTTTAGACTTTAGAGCTTCCTCATAGTCTAAAGGTTCCATATCTGCCACCATAGCAAAGTGAATCAAGTCACCATCATTGGTGACCTGATTGTCCATTGCCATGTCAAAATCCAGCATCCTCCTAGGTGTCCTCCTTTCTCTTTGAGGCCTAAGAGGAGCCTGAACAATCTGTTCAGGTTCCTGTTCACCCTTCTCATTCACCACTTCATGTTGACCTTGGTCCTCATTTGGTGAATTAGGATCAGCATTAGGTGAAACAGAACCTTCACTAGTAGTACTTATCTCAGAAATGTCAGTTTCAGTGTCAAGGATATCATTAGTGGTTATAGGATATTCTAAGTCCACTTGATCAGCCTTGTCCCAGTCCCATTGTTTGTCCTCCAACACAACTACATCCCTAGATATCTCAGTTTTCTTAGTCTGAGGGTCTAGAAGCCTATAGCCCCCTGTAGGGTGATATCCTACAAGGATTAAGGGCTTACTCTTGTCCTCAAGTTTGGTTCTCTTGCTATTAGGTATGTGGCCATAAGCAATAGAGCCAAATACCCTTAAGTGAGAAATAGAGGGTATTTCTCCACTCCATACGGTTTCAGGCACCTTTGCCTCTAAACCTTTAGTAGGACACCTATTCAAAGTATAGACTGCAGTTACAACTGCGTCAGCCCATAATTCTTTAGGTAGCCCTTTAGTTTTAGTCATACTCCTGGCCATTTCTAAAATGGTCCTATTCCTTCTTTCAGCTACCCCATTGTGTTGTGGGGTATATGGTGGAGTTACCTCATGAACAACACCACTGGTGGTGCAGTATTCTTCAAATTCTTTTGAAGTATACTCACCACCACCATCAGTCCTTAGTACTTTCAGCCTTTTACCACTTTGAGTCTCAACCATGGCCTTAAATTTCTTAAACACACTGAAAGTATCACTTTTGGCCTTAAGTAGATATACCCAAATTTTCTTTGAGTATTCATCTACAAAAGTAGCAAAATATTTGTTTCCTCCCATAGACATAGTGTCCATAGGGCCACACAGGTCAGAGTATACAAGCTCCATTAGATCCTTAGACCTGTGTTCAGTGTGTTTATTAAATTTCTTCCTTGGTTGTTTGCTTACTAGGCATGTTGTACACTTGTCTTTAGTGTCAACAACCTTAGGTAACCCTTTCACCAGTTTGTTCTTACTTAGGTTATCTAGGGCTTTAAAATGTAGATGACCATATCTGTTGTGCCATAGCTTAGTGTCACTGTCTGCAGTAGCACTTAAACAAAGTGCATCAGTTTTACCTATGCTGGCCTTAAAAGTCCTATTACTTGCTAGTTGGGTAGTTAAAATTAGGTGATCATTCTTATTAAACAATTTCAACTTAGCATTTTTCATAAGGACTGAAAAACCTTTTTCAACAAGCTGTCCTAGGCTTATTAGATTACAACTAATTTCAGGTACATACAACACATTAAAGTATTATTACATGAAAAGCATAAACTAATCGTTAATGAGTTATTAATTGAATATTATTCTAAATAAACATTTTTTCCTATAGACTTGTTCCCGAATGCATGGGTATTCGATTAGTTTTGACTAAAAAAGTGTCATACCCCAATTTTGTCCGGCTTAGGTCAAAACCCTAATTTTCCACAAAAAATAAATAAATTGAAGAGCGAAGAGCCTTATGCACTGCATTTCGGATCCTAGAAGGCATTCCAAGGTTCCTGAAATCATTTGTAGGGTTGAAACGCATTTTTCGGGCAAATTAGGGTTTTAGCGTCAAAAAGGGTATTTTGGTTAATTGTAACGGTTTTTTTTCAAAAAGGCTCAAAAAAATATGTATAATTAAAAATATAAAATCTGAAATCTGAAATCAAAAATGAAAAATGAATAATAAAATAATATTGGATGTTTATTGTATTTTTAGAATTAGGGCTAATTCCTTTTAGGTGCTTTTTGCTTTTATCCATTTTTGGCCAAAGTAAGTACCAATTTCACAAGCAAACCATCTCCTTCACTCCACCCTCATGCCCTTCACTTCAGCCCCATCAAATGCACATCACAAAAAAAGCCTTTCATCATGACAAGCACACCTTTGAATCCAATAACATTCAATACACAACATATTTTTACCTTCTTTCTCTCTACACCACTAAATACACACTAATTTCTTTATTTCCCTCTCACAACCTTAAACCCATTAGATCTTTGGCCTCCCAAGGATTTGAATAAGAACAACTTACTTCTCTCCTCTCCGAAAAAACCAAGAAATTCGTAGCCCCCCCTCCTCTTCCTCACTTCCTCTTGTTTTTTCTTTCATCTCAAAGGAACCTTCTCATTTTCTCCTACACCAAAAACCCTAACAAACAACTCACCTCATTTGCATCCCTCTTTCACATACTCCCTCCATTTCTCATTCAAAGTTCAAGCATCATCATCAAGTAGGTACTTCTTTGAAGGATATTGGAGTTTTGTTGATTTGTGCCTAGCTTCATCTTCTCATCTCACTTTCTAGCTCAAAGCTAAGGTAATCCTTAAAACCTTGCATCATCTTTGAGTATTTCCTCAAAAAATATAAAAAGCATTCATCCTATCATCTTCATATTCTCATATTGTTGATTGTTGTTGGTGAGAAGTGTCATAAGCACTTTGACAAGCACTTAGGGAGGCTTGGGTGCTTATGATGCTTCTCACCCTTTGATAAATGTTGATTTGTGTTGATCTTAATCCTTGCCTTTCATGAAATAAAATGTTGTTTTATGGCATGTTGTATTTCACATACTCTCATAAAAATGTGATTTGCTAGTTGTTGTTGTGTTTTCTCACATTTCCTTGCATATTCACTCTTGTTTGCATAACTTTCACAAAATAAGAAACTCATTTCAAGCATGATGACATTCGGCCATGGGCCTAGGTTTAGGGTTCTTGAATGCTTTTGTTTATTTCATGATTTGGGGATGAATAATAGTTGATTTAGGGTATGTATGCTCCTAGGTTTTAACATAAAAATTAGGGTTTGGGTTTGCTTTAATAAACTTGTTTTTGTTTATGATTGGCAAGGTGATTCACACTTGTGCACTTGTGCACTTAATCTTAAGTGTGAGGATTGACCAAAGTGATTCAACATTCTTTGATACTTTGGTTGCTAAATAATTTTCTTGCTTATGCTTGCCTATGATCATGATGGAGGCGACTCTTTTCCTTAAGCTAACAATTTCATTATCCACTCTCATATAAAAATATCATCAACACTTAGATAGGTCAACTCCATACATTGCATCTTCCACTAGATATGCATTTAGGTTCAATCTTGCCTATTCTTGTATTTTTGCTCAATGCCCAATTCAAGTTCCTTCTTTGCCTATTTATGTGTTGTGGTCTAATATGTGTAGTCTAGGTTAATATTTGCTCAAGAATTCAAACGAGATTGTTGTTTGCCTAAGGATTCGATTTGCATTCATTACTTTCTTTTCTAAAGGGCCTAGCATGAAAATGGTGACTAGCGACAATCACCCATAACCTTTGTTAGTTTGATTGTCCTAAGAGCCTAAGTTTCAAAAAGATGTTTTCATATGCATGAGCTACTAGTGATAATCACCCATAACCTTTGTTAGTTTGATTATCATGAATGCTTTCAATTTCCAAAAATATTTTCTTAAGCATCAAAAGTCATAGCAAGTGTTAATGATGACCACCCATAACCTTTGTTAGTTTGGTCATCATGAAGGCTTTCATTTTTCAAAAGAGATTTTTACATGCACTTAAAGGGATTTTAGTAATGATCACCCATAACCTTTGTTAGTTTGATCATTATGAACCCCCTTCACTTTTCAAAATCAAAACAAAAAGACTTTCATTTTCAAGGCTCTAGAACTACGTCGCTTTGATTCCCATTTGGGATACGTAGGAGCGAGCCACGTCCTCGTCAAGCACAACAAACCAAAATTAATTCGATTGCGAAAGCCCTTTTTGATCATCTAAAATAAAACCGATTATCATTAATGATCACTCGCGCCGTTGCCGTTTGGTTGTTAACGATAATTTCATTTTCAAAAGAGTTAGTAGCGCGGCCACTCTAAACCGTTGTTGTTTGGTCGTCGCGAACACTCGAATCAAAAGCAAAACCGATTATCGTTATTGATCACTTGCGCCGTTGCCGTTTGGTTGTTAATGATAATTTCATTTTCAAAAGAGTTAGTAGCGCGGCCACTCTAAACCGTTGTTGTTTGGTCATCGCGAATCCTCACTCCTACTGCGAAAACTCATCTAAACAGACTAAAAAACAAAAACCTTTTTAGGACAACCAAGAACTACGTAGCTTTGAATTCTCCATCGCACCAGGAGATACGTAGGAGCGAGAGGCCAACTCTCGTCAAGCGCCAAAAATAAAAATTTTCATTAAGTCTTCTCACTCCCTTTTCAATAAAGAGGCAAAATAAAATTATTTTCAAATCAACACTTCAAACCACACATTTAATTAAAGGTTCCCTTTCGGTAGAAAGGAGGTACGGGGTGCTAATACCTTCCCCATGCCTAACCAACCCCCGAACCCATATCTCTAGTTTTCGAAAGACCATCCGCCTTGTCTAAAAGACCTTTTTTCAATGTTTTGGTCTTAAAATTAAAATATTGGTGGCGGCTCCATACCTTTTCCACGTTGTAGAATGAGAAGTCCGAACCGGACTTTTTGGGGTGCAACAAAAAGATATTCATTTATTCATTCAAATTTATAGAATACATCAAAGACAACACAAGTTCGACATCGCTAAAATTTAAAAAGATGAATCTGCGAATAAACTCGCACCATCTAAGTTAATAGCATAAAACGGCAAAATGCCTACAAATGTGACGAAATACTCTTCCCACTGGATCTGTCAATCTGAATCAAATGAACCCCGGAACAAGACGAGAAGCCAAATAACATCGAACCATGACAACCAGCGAAACCATAGATCGCCAAATCAAGAAAAAACACGAAAAAAAAAACTAGACTTATGTGGAAACCACACTTATTTAGATTAAAAAGAGAGAAAAAGAAGAGAGAAGTAGAGAGAAATAAGTAGGGTTGATAAGCTTCTCTAAAACCTTAAATAAAATACATTAAGCTCTGAAAGTTCTTCAACGTTGATATGGTTTCGAGAGCGGTGCCTAGAGTCCATGCTGCTTCGACTTTAACACCCCGTTGTCTTATTTCCTGCCCCAATATAATCTTTTTCTCTGGATTTAACTCTGCCAAACCAACAAATGGGATCAGTTGCTTATCAAAAAAAAAAAAACAAATGGGATCAGTTAATTATTGCAACGAGAACAATTTTTTCAAATGAATTAGGGCTCGTTTGGTGTATTTCTGTTTTGTATTTTTACTTTATAATTTTATTTTGATGTTTTAAATTTCAATTACAGAATTGCCATTTGTATGTATCACTGTAAAATTATATTTATTAATTTAACGAGTTAGAATCTCCCGTTTAATTATCTGTTGTGTTTTTCTATAAACAAAAACTTGAAAGGGCAGAAAAACCTACTAAGTCCATCAACGAGGAATGCATATTGATAAGTAAGATCCACGCATATATTTCGAAGATATTTTTCTTTAACACGTCGATACTTTTCTTTAGCTTCATCAAATGTTAATCCACAAACTTCCTTAGCTTTAGTTTCGAAATCCTTAATACTAACTTCGGGATTGAGTTCCTCTGGGCGAACCATACCAACCTAAAATAATAATCAATATGTAGTTAGCAATGTTATTTAAGGCATAACATCATGATATATATAGGCAATGAAATTAAATTAAATATTTCCATAATGATACATACATTTGCAGGTACGTAATAGAAAGAACCAGTAGCAAAAAGTTGATCCTGTCCCATTCCCATTCCACCATTCCATATCCCATCAAAAGTGCAACCCCCAATCTCACCATGATCAGGACATCTTCCCTGATTATACGGTCTGAAAACATCAAGAACTTTATCTCTGCATTGATCGTACTTGGAGGGAGGAGGGGGAGGAGGGGTAGAGGCCTCATCCTCCACATTTGAATATGTGTTCCCTTAGAATAGTATAGGAAAAAAGAAAACACTTTGTTATTAATATATATAGAAACTATATGCTCGCTCTATGTTTGGTTTATAAAATGTTTCCAATTAACATTCTTTTCTTTCAATTGCAAATCTCTTATATCTTGTTTTCACTTTTTTCAATTTAAAGGAGGTCAAATGAACTAATTAGTATGTTTACCAGAGGAGACCGCTAAACGGCAAGGGTGTTCATGTGACTCGTCATCAGTGAAAATCTTTTCACGAAATTTGTCGCTGCCATATCCCAAGTAACTGGAAGAAAAAAGTTTAAGTACTAAAACCCATGTCCTCGATCTCAGTTGGGGTCAAATATATATCAAGAATTTAAAGCAAATTAACCTGTAAACATAGAGATCATGTTTTGCATTCCCGAGTTTCATCTGCTTTACGTATGAAGGATCACGTGCTTGTTTTCCTTTTGGGAGTGCATATGCCATTTGAACTGATGCACCTCCAAGTTCAATTGTTCCTATTGTATGTTTAAACCTTTCCCCCATAGTTCCCAGTAGATAGTTAACTGTCGCCTATAAAGAAATATTTCAAGTTTACTACACATTAAAAAAAAATCTAGATAGGAGAGAAATAAAATACACATTAATATGATATGATATGATAACAAAACTTTAGTTTTATAATTAAGACTTACCCACATATAAGCACCTTCATCTTCTCCACTAATAATATTTACTGATTTAACGTTCATTCCACTCTCTACGCGGAGCTTCACCCTAACCTAAAGTGGATAAAAAAGTAGAAGCTTTAGGCAGTTAATTAAAGCAAGTTAAAATATTGAACAACATAACCAATTAATGAAGTGAAGCTCTTGGTTAGTTTAATTACCGCGTCCATTATCCGCTTCGAATCATTTTTATCCAAACCCCTTAAACCTGCAGTCCCCTGCATTAATTATCATATAAATAAATTTAAACAAGTTAATTATGTGCTAAAGCCGTTTACATATTGAATCAATTAAACATTAATTCAAAAAAAAAAGAGAGACTATAAAAGCCAACCCCAAGTATAAGTGGTGTCCTGCTTAGCACTTGCTCGCAGTCTTGTTGTCGAGTGCAGATCTTTTCTTTTGCTCCAACCAAAAGTTGGGTCAAAGATGCTGCTGCTTGAGCAGGATCATTGGGATATGCACTCAAACCAGGTTCGACCTATATCAGAACAACAAATTAAGACTTGTTATGTTATATATGAATAAACAAACAAAACTTTTGAAACAAAACACGTTACACGCATGCATGCACCTTATCAACAAACTCAAATTTATTGTCAAATCGCATGAGCGTTAAGTTCTGGTCAAAATGGTAGACATGAACACGACTGCCACTGCTACCAGCATCGAAGATGACAGCAAACGACTTATGTGTTTCTCGTACTTCCAGTTTGGGGAAGAACTTACGATGAGTGAGTATGTTGTTACCAAGATATTGGGAAAAAGAGATTGAAGGCATTAAAAAGAGTAGAAAAGTGATTAAGGTTAGAATGCCCATCTTCTTCTTCTTCTACTGTGATACTAACAAAACCTTTTTGAAACTAATCACGAATGGGTTGCAATATTAGTCATCCACTATATATATATATATATATATATAGCTGGAGTCCTCAGTGAATGTCAACTAATCAAACATTTTCGTTGCAGCCACGATTTTATCGTATCCTTTCTCTACGTTATTTTAATTATAATAAAACTTATCGTTTTTTTTATCTCTGACTCAACACCGGCCCCTTCCATTTCTTTATTACGGACTGATGAGTATCTTAACATGTTATCAAGTAATCCACCATTTTGGACCCACCATTTCTCCATTATATTCATATTAATTAATTTCTACTCATGAATGCGCTGTATGTATATGAATGATTCTCATTCAACGGATTATTAGCCAATTAAATTTCAAAAAATGTTTCTGTAAAAATAAAATAAAATGAGAGGATATTATATTTCAGTGACAATCTCTCGATCGACTCCACTATACCACCCATGGGGATTTTGAAATGCTATATAGATGCATCGTTCTCACAAAAGTAAAATTAATAAAGTTGGAGTTTGTCTAAGAGATGAATTTGGATTGTTAATATAGGACCACGACGAGCAACCACTTTGCTTTTTTGAATGAATGAGCGACCATTGCGAGTGACCACAACAAGGGTTTTGTTTGATGAAAATTTGATTTTAAGGTTTGGTTAGATGAGATATGTGCATAAAGGGAAATGATTTGCGATAAATGAAAATATTATGAAGTGCGGGAAACCAAAGCGCTCAAGAAGGGAGAGGGAAGCGAGACGAGCTAGGGGGAGGGAGACATGACGAAGGAGTTAGGGAAGGTTAATTAGCACTTTTAACATCGGTTCTTCAAGTAACCGGTGTTAAAAGTCTAACACTAACACTTTTAACACCGTTTCTTTAAACAACTGATGCTAAAAGTCTAACACTAATACTTTTAACATCGGTTCTTTAAACAACTAATGCTAAAAGTCTAACACTAATACTTTTAACATCGGTTGTTTAAACAAACGATGTTAAGTTGGCGTGAAAACTAAAATCTTCCATTTAATTACAAAATTGCCACCGCGTCTACATTTAGCATCGGGTGTTCAAACAACCGATGCTAAATGGTGCTTTTTAATGTCAAATTTACACTAGTGAAGTTTGAACAATATATTCTTAGCCAGTCTCGGCTAGTTTAAGTTTGACAAGAGACTCATATATAGTTACTTGTAGATTGAATGAGTGGATGTGTTAAACGTTGTTTGGGTGCACAGGTCAAGTCACAGACTAGGTCCTTAGTTGTATATTATATATATATATATATATATATATATATATATATATATATATATATATATATATATATATATATATATATATATCGACGGGATGGGTAATGGTAGATTCAAGTTTTTTGTGAGGTTATAACACTCAGACTCCATTGTGACAGTCGGGTGACGTCATCGAAACATAGTAAAAACGTTAGTGCCATCAGGTTATGGCTAGAGTCAGCATATAGTATTGATACATACTCTTGTTAGATAGAGCCTGAAAGATTAATTAAAAAATAAACTGATTATATGTGTGTGACATGTTAAATAGTGTTTTACCTTATCTTCCCATTTTTCCGACTTATACATGTATTTTAGTCCCTATGAGTTTATTTTCTTCTGCATATTCGTTCGCATTGCTTATATCCGATCAAGAAGAATTTGCAGCAGAGGATGATGCATTTCCCTCTACAGCCGACATAGAAGACATCAGGACTCCAATTTAGTATGATGAAGTCAGATGTTTAAGAGAACATGTAATTGCATAGCCAGTGTGTCATACTTTTAATACCTTGGTCAGAAAAGTTGTCTTTTGAACACGTGTCATGTTTTTCTTTCATTTCCATTTTATCTGTACTCTTGATATGTAGTATTTTGGTGGCACTTTGTGTAGGTAACTTAGACAAAATTGTAGTGGCACCTAGTTGGACTACGTACCTATATGTAACGTTAACTGTTCCAGGTGGGCCACAAATTTTGTAAACATCAGTTATGTTTTATTATCTGTATGTCTGCACCTTGTGTTTCTTATATCTTATGAATGTTGATCCATTATTTTCTTTTAGGAGAAGGAAAGCATGGTTCTATCTAGGAGGTCCCAAAGTGGAGGCTCAAGAGCTACCACTATGGGGAAGAACCCATTGACCACTTCCAGGCCGAGGGAGAGGTCGAGAGTATTAAGACCATGAGGTCTGTTTGAGAGTTAGCTGCTTCGATGCTCCAGCAAACTCAGCAGAATGCTCCAATTCTATAATTTACTAAGGATTACCAACTCCAAAAACAACAGAACCAGGAGACAGCACAGGCTGATGTAGGGCCCGCAACTTTCCTAAAAGGGATGCCACCTCAGTTTAGGGTAGATTTTGATCTAGAGGGAGCTGAGCATTGGATCTAGGAGTTAGAGAAAATCTTTTCAGTAATGCATTGCAAGTATACGAGAATAGGTCGTGGAGCTTTTATGTTGACAGGTGATGCTGAGAGTTGGTGGAAATGGAATTCTAGGCTCTTAGAGAAGAAAAGTCGCATTATTTCATGGGATCTATTTAGGGAATTTTTTTTTAGAGAAGCTGATCAAGAATAATATGGAATTTTCAAGAAATTAAGATATCATGGAATCTTCTAGAAACACCAATAGATAAAGATAAACAACTAGGGAAACCTTGAGATTTCTAGGGTTTTCTAAAGTTTGCATTTAGATCCCTTAACTTATTTTACTACGACATTGTTGCACTCTATCACTCAATTTATATAGAATAACGATTGTTTAATGACTTATATTGAGAGAGATGTACTTTCGGTCACTATTATTTAGTTACCCCAATCAAGTTTATTTGTTTTAAGAGATAAAAGAACAACAAACCCATTAATTCAAGTCCATTAGTATATTATTATCCCAAACAAATATGGTGATTTTTGTTAACTTGGTTTGATCCCTCTATTTTACTTTTGACAATTTTAGTCCCCAATGTTCTTAATTTGACAAATTTTATCCTCAAAATCATAGATTATTTGCATTTTTGGTATGTGCAATGAAAAAATATCAAGGAGCAAAATCGCCTTAAGTAAAATAGAATGATCAAGTTCGCCAATCGAAGTAAGTTGGGGGGACATAAAATGCAACTAAACTTTTATATTTAGTAACCTCGTAAAGTTTATGCTAGTTTCGCCTCTGTCTGCTACCGCATATAGTGGCAGACTTGTGTAGTTAAAGTGGTTCACTTGAACCCCTTGAAAAAAAAATTATTCTATTTACCGCCAATGACCGCATATAATGCCGTGAGATACGTATTTCGCTCCAGGTTGTGTGCGTTGTTGTTAATATGTTTTTGTGTGTCACTATTTTGTTGTTGATTTATGTTTGTTTTCGTTAATGCATGAATTTGATGTGGTAATGGCGTAGTAGTGTTTGGGTTATTATAATTATTCATGTGAAAACAAAAGATTTGCCTTATTGGTCCACACTTTCTTTTTTGGGTTAATGGTGGGTTTGAGGTTTTCTTAGTTATTAGTGTTGTTGGAAACTTTATGGCCCTATTAAATTTATCTATTGAAGATTCTATAAGATTGATTTACATTTGTTATTGTGTACCTTTTAATATAATCAATCAAATCAATATATAGTTTTGTCTTGCATCTGAGTTACGATGTTTCGGGGCACCTATCATTCATTGACTATATGAGAGTCTTGAGAGCTGGGTTTTTGCTTTCAATTAAGAAAATCTCGCTTGTCATTCAGATCCTATAATGTGGGATTGCAGGAAGAAGAAGCATATTATATATTAAAACTTGATGATATTTTCCTTATCAACCAATGAAAGGTTAAACAAAAGAGTTGAAATGCAACTCAGATCTAAATAACACTAGCCATACTGAAAGAAGTTACCATCATAGCCAGATAAGATGTACAGATTCTCAGCAACTCAGATCTAAATATATAAGTTTTTTTGTGAGACTAAATATATTAGTTTTTATTAAAGGATATTTTATATTTATATTTATGGGACTACTAAATACTACTAGACCTACCAAAAAACAAAGCTTCGGCGGCGCTTCGTTCGCGGCGGTTACCCCCAACTGTCGTTGCTCATTTCGACGCCAGTGGCGGTTGCATTTAACCGCCTCCAACCAGGAACACCGGCGGCGGTTCCAACTTGTGTTGCGGCGGTTCTAATTTTTACGGAAAACAACAACGTCGCGCGCTATTCTCTTTTCATTCCCCGTGAATCCCAAATACTCTCATCAGTTACAGAACTCTCTCAAACACTTAGGGCTTCAATTTTCCTCTCAGAGAAGCGCTATTCTCTTACGATTGCTAACAGAGAAGCACCGTAAAATCGCTAACAGAGAAGCATGTCTCTGTACTCATCTTTCTTCAGGTACCATAACTGTCTGTACTCATCTTTCTCGTACGATTCCTCTCTGTACTCATCTTCTCTGTACAATCGATTTCCACTTACCTTCCACTTCGCTTTTTCTTGATGCAACAGGTTAGGGTTGGTATCTTCATCATCTCAACGACCTTACATTTCTCTTCATCTTCTCAACAACAGGTTAGGGTTTTTAATTAGTTCTGTAATTCTTATTGTTCTGTTTCTGAGATTAAAGGTTCTGTTTGTTTTTTTCTTTTTCACTTCTGACCTCTCTGTAAGTTCTAAGATTTTGGTTGCTTCAATTGTGCTCAAGTTTATTTTTTCTATAGTTTGTCTGTTTATTTGGCTTAGGTTTTGTCAACCTTCTTGATGTGTTTGGATTAAGAATTGAGGCATTTGAAAGTATAGTGGGTGTGGCTGGATTCTTGGGGTTGTATTTTTTGAATCTTGATTAATTTATTGTGCAACTAGGGCATTAAAATAGGTACAACAAAATTGATTTGTTTGAAGTATTCAGCATTTACAGTGAAATAAATAGGTGAAGACAAGGTTTAACACATTATCATTTTTGCAGTAATGATTGTTACATTGTTAGTATGCTTGATGACTTGATATCCATGTTAGTGGCTTCAAAAGGCATGATGATTTTACTAGGGGTTAACTGTAGGCACTGCAAAGCAAGGCAAGCAACAATTCCAAAAGTCAAAAGGCACAGACAACAGAAGGTTTTGGTGGCTTCTAATCTGGTTTTGTCTGTTTATACACATTCATTGTATCTGTCTAGTACTTACACTTCATTATGACAGGATAAGCACCTAGTTTTGACAATGGAAGACCTATCAAAAGCACTGCAAGAGGTAAGAAAAGTTGTCTAAATTTTCCAAGAGTGTCATAAGACTTGCAATCTGTTTTCTATTACAGCTGTTTTCATACACCATCATTGTTCTATGTATATCTATGGAATCTTGCTATATGTAAAGTTCCCTGGTCTACAGTTTGCTGCCATTTATGCATTTGGCTATACATAGATACATTCATTCTTCTGTGACATCATGTGTTCTGTTTATATGAGTCAAATTTGTAGTCAGCATAATAACCTCCAGTGTGTTGTGTTCAATTTCTAACAATAGTTAATTCTAGTTATTTTAGATAGTATACTTCTTGAACAATTATTTCAAATTAATCTTTACTTACTGTTAAACTAGTATACTTCATGAATTATTTCGTTATTTGATATGAGAACTTAAGCATTGAGCTAAAGTGTGAATGTGTGAATGTGACTCCAATGTTTGAAAAGATTTAAGAACAATTGTTGCTTGAGGATATGTGGAATGAGCTAAAGTGTGGATGTGACTCCAATAGTTATTACGTGCTTATTGTGTGTTTTGTTGCCCAAGCTCATGCAAATGGATAAGTCCTGGATTACGAAGCCGCGAAACACAGATGAGTATGTGCAAGGGGTAAAGGAATTCATTAATTTTGCCTTTAAACATCGTGCGGTAAATGGGAAAATATTATGTCCTTGTCAAGAATGTGGCTTCAAAAAAATGAGGACTCGGGATGTGGTATATGACCACTTAAGATGTACACCATTTCCAATAGGATATACTTATTGGTCCCATCATGGGGAGAAAGAGGAAATTCATAACACCTCATGCAGTAACACTCTACATGCAGCTCAAAGCACAACTATTGAAGATCCCATTCAAAATATGATTAATGATGCTTTTGGTGTTGATGGGCATTGTGCAAATGAAGTACCGGTTGCATCCAATGTAGAGTTTGAGAGAGATGAGGATGTGATGCAAAACACCACTCAAGAAAGGAATGAAGCCAAAGAAATTTATGAATTAGCAAGTGATGGAGAACAACCCTTCTATGAAGGGTGTACAAATTATTCAAGGTTATCCTTTTTGGTGAAGTTGTATCATATCAAATGCTTATGTGGAATGAGTGACAAGGCCATGACAATGATTTTAGAACTTTTGCAAGATGCATTTAAACATGCAAAGATTCCTAGTTCATTTTATGAGACAAAGAAAACAATCACCAAACTTGGTTTGAACTATGAAAAGATACATGCATGTCCGAATAATTGCATGCTCTATTGGGGAAATAGGGAAGATGAAGTGAGGGAAAGTTGCAAAGTTTGTCACACTTCTAGATGGAAATCAAGGGAAAAGCCGGGGGGACATAGGCGAACAGTACTAATGACAATAGTATGAAGAAGGTGCCTGCAAAAGTTCTTCGTTACTTTCCATTGAAGCCTCGATTACAGAGACTATTTTTTGTCTTCAAAGACAGCCGAGGGCATGAGATGGCATGCTACTAATTGTAGCGACCGAAAAATCCGGAGGAGGGATTCTTCGTTGCTTTTGAACAATGGAGCCGCCATCAATATTTATTTTTAGGGAAACATTGAAAAAAACCTTTTGTTTTTTTTTTTTTTTGGGTTCGGGGGTCGATTAAGTGCGGGGAAGGTACTAGCACCCCGCAACATCCTAAAAAGGTTACCTTTTAATTTAATGTGTAGAACAATTATTTTAAAGAAAACATCTTAATTTACCCTTTTTGTTATTTGCAAAAAAACGGAAAGGAAGACTTAATAAAAATTTTAGTTTTTTTGCGCTTGACAGGAGTGGGCCCCCGCTCCTACGTATCTCCGGGTGCGATGGAGAAATCAAAGCTACGTAGTTCTCGGGTAGAAAATATTTGTGTGTTGGTATTTTTTATTTTTTGAAAAGTTTGGGAAAACTAGAGGCCGTTCATGGTGACCAAACAGATAAATCCAGAGTGGTCGTCATTAATGGCTTATTCGGAAAAGAAGGTATTTACAGCGTTCAAACGGGCGGGGCCCAGAGTGACTGCTACAAATACTCGGTTTGCGATCGAGCGCTTTGTTCGTTTGAAAAATGCTTACTGGGAAGCGTGATCTAAAAATGGAGTCGGGATTGAGAAAATTTCTTGAAGTTTAGGCGGATGTTTGCGATGATCAAACAAGTGGCCTCAGAGTGATCACTGCTACTAATCCGCTGTGAAAAAAGAAGGTTAGTCCTAACGGTCAAACAAAGCTAAGCTCAGAGTGACCATTAGTAACCACCTATTTCTTTTTATGTTAGCAAAATTGTTTGAAAGAAAGAAAAGCAGTTTGGAAACATCGCGGTGTAAATAGAAGCGAAAAGTGCGACAAGAGGGGGTGCAAGTAGCATTTTGACGCTAAAAAAAATGGTTACCGGGGGTGCAAATAGCGTTTTGGCGCTTAAAAAAATGATTGTCGGGGGTGCAAATAGCGTTTTGACGCTAAAAGAAAATGGTTACCGGGGGTGCAAATAGCGTTTTGGCGCTTAAAAAAAATGGTTGCCGGGGGTGCAAATAGCGTTTTGACGCTAAAAGAAAATGGTTGCCGGGGGTGCAAATAGCGTTTTGACGCTAAAAACGATTGATTGGTTTATTTTTACTTTTTGCTATTTGACTAAATTACTCTTCATCTTTTTTTTTGGGAAAAATGATTATTATTATTACCTCTTTTTTTTCTAAAAAAAAGGATAGTGATATTAGTAACCAATTATTTTATAAAAAAATATTTTTCTTAATATTTTGAAAAGGATTTTGTTTTAATCCGAAAATCAGTAACTAAATAAGAAAGGAACACGTTTTTTAACATTTTTTTTTTAAAAAGGTTTATTTTAAACCGAAAATTAGTAACTAAATAAAAAAAAGGAACACATTTTTTTAATATTTTTTAAAAAGGTTTATTTTAATCCGAAAATTAGTAACTAAATAAAAAAAATGGAACACATTTTTTTAATATATTTTTTTTAGGTTTATTTTAATCCGAAAATTAGTAACAAAACCAACAAATTAATAGAACAAAAGCAACAAATAAAAAAACGAAAACAGCAACAAATAATAATAAAAAAAATAACGATAAAAAACGATTTTTACTAAAAAAAAAATAGCAATAAAAAACAACAACTAAAAACTAAAAACAACAATAACTATATAAAAAAACCGATTTGACTAAAAAAATAGCAATAAATAAAAAAAATAACAACAACTAAAAACGAAAAAAAGCAACAAATAAAATAGAAAGAGACAACAACAAATATGTACAACAAAATTACAGCAACTTAAAAAAATGTAAAACAGCAATAATTAATTAAAATATTATATCGCAATACCTTAAACAAAATCCGGAAATGTTGAAGAGGAAGTTTTCTTCTTCGGATTTCTCCAATACAACAAATCTAAACTAAAGAAAAAAAAATTTCGGAAGGAGAAAGAAAGAAAAAAAAGAAACTACAGTGAACAAGTCTCACTGTTTTTTTTCTAAGAAAATCTACCCCCCTTTTTTTTGCCTACGAAAACTTCTTCTTCTTCCCTTTTTTGAGAACCCCTTTTTTCGGAAAAAATGCTTTCCTTCTCCTCTAAAACCGTCCCTCTCAAAGTCGTGGCCTCCCCCCTATTTATACAAAGAAAAAAAAAAGCTCTTTTTTTCTTTCTTCTTCGTTTTCTTCTGACTTCAACCATGCCTTGTACAGTGCTTTTTTTGACAGTGGCTTGACATGGTGAATAAAAGCTTATGAAGGGTATGGGTGTAGCAGAGGAGAGAATGATGGTTTTTTTTTGTGTGAGAAAGGAGAGATGATGGATGTGTGAGAGAGGGAGAGTGAGGGGAAAAAAATGAGTGTGTGAGAGGAAAAGGGGAATGGGAGCCGTAGGTATGGGGAGAGAGAGGAGGGAAGGATTGAGTGTGAGTGGAAGAAAGAGAGAAAGGATGGTTGAGTGTGAGTGGGAGAAAGAGAAATGTGTGGGATAGGAGAGTGAGAGAGAGCCGTTGGGAGAGGGAAGAGAGGGGAGGAGGCGTGGAGTGGGGAGAGAAGAGAGAGGTTGAGTGTATTGGGAAGGGAAAAATGGGGAAGTGGGAAGTGTGGGGAAGTGGAATTGAGAGAAAAGAGGAGAGGTGGAGTGTGGAAGGGAGAATGCAATTTTCAAGGAGGAAAAAGGGGGGTGGGGTCGAATATTGAGGAGGGGGGAGTGGGATGAATGTGGCTTGATTTTAGGGTTAAGGGGGGGATTGAATGTGGCCACATTTTAGGGTTAAAGGGGAGAGTTGAAATTTTTAGGGTTTTGGTGGGAGGGGTATGCGAATTAGGGTTAGGAGGGGAGGGAGTGAGGAGTGTGTGAGTTGGGTTATGGGTTGTGGGTTGTGGGTTAGTGGTTTTTTTTTTGTTGGGTTGGGTCATACGAATTGGGCTAGCCATTTTTGCTGGGTTGGGTTTCCATGACAGCACCTTATTATTTTTTAATAGACCCCCACTTCCTTCTTTGCTTATTTTTATTTCTTCACTTCTAATAAAATATTTTCTTTTTTTTTAAAAAACTTATGGCAACCAAAATAAAATAATACAAGGCATGAGAAAGAAAATAATTATTTTTGTTAAAAATAAATAAAATTTCTTATTTTTGGATAGGACAAAATTAGGGTATTACAGCTGCCCCTCTTTATTTATATTTTGCTAGGAAATCGGAAGGGTTCCCAATTTCTCGAGGAAAATAGAAATAAAGATAGAAAGACACTAATTTTGTCCAGACTGAGGTTTTTTGTTTTTCTTATGAAAACTGGGTTGCTATAGACAGAAGGTAAATGGGGATCGCTGGGGATCTGAAGGATCGCTGGGGATCTGAAGGAGCACTGGGGCTCTGAAGGTCTAGTTCAAAATCAATGCTTGGCGCATCGACTTGCGTTCGACTGAGGGACCGTCGGGGTCTGAAGGGCATGCCTAAGCCTGAGGGACCGATGGGTCTGAAGGAGCGCAACTAGCTTATGGTACTAGTAAAACGGTCTGGGGTGGCCTCTTTTCGAGCGGCCATTAGGGTTAATCAGGTCCGGAACTGATATAACCACGAAGGACGTGTACTGTGTTTTTTAGGCGGACACAGCTAGTCTGAAGGGCCTGGGGCCGGATGATCCGTCGGTAGCTCGATAACACGACGTGCGATCTGGATTGAAGGACCATTGTTGGTCTGAAGGAGCGCCTGGGCTCTGAAGGACCGCTGGGGGTCTGAAGAATTGGTGCTAACGATACATACTAAAATTATCACAACAGACGCTTGCAATGAATGATGCATGCGCGCGTGTAGTTAAGTAATTGATGACATGATGAATGAA
>JAZGSX010000142.1:0-25000 GCA_039519185.1 Astragalus membranaceus
AAACTAATTTTCTAAATAAATAGCACTCAATATACTAATATTTTATAAAAAATAATTAAATAAAATTCAAATACACGTGACGTTTTAAAATTATTAAACTTTTGATTCACGACAATTCATAAATCAAAGTCATTTAAAAGGAATATCAAGCACTAAAATTGGGGTGTTACAACTAACATATGATGCACAAAACTATCTTGAAAGGACTCGTACTATTAGAAATGGTAAAGAAAAGAGTAGATACTGTGTAAGCAAATTAGGTTGTGCACCTAAAAATGGAACTTCACATTTAAATATTGCATTGTGCTATAATAACATTGGCACAATGACCCGACGTCACATATATTAGTCTTTGCTTAAAAAAAAAAACTTCATGCAAAGAGTTGACAAAAAAAAAACATCACGTTGTTCATTGCATTCAGAGAACAACACAAGCTACACATGCTATCGGATGAATAGCATCGCAACAAATATAAAAGTGCTATATATATTTCCATAAATATAAAAATAAGCCAATGGTGGTACAAAAGGTGAATGAAATGGTTTGGATTTCTTCCGGCTAATTAACCAAAGTCCTGAGTTCGAATCCAGCCTTGGGAATGCAAGAGTGTTAAATTTCATGAGGGAGAGCTTTGCCGCCCAATGTGGTCCTACCTGGCTTGAGGACTAGTCTCTGCAGTTGCACGCAGAGGATACCCGATTCACACCCAAAAAAAAGGTGAATGGAACACGTGTCTGTGCAACTAACTAATTGGGGTTGAGACAAGCTGAAGAGAGGGAAAATACAAATGAAATATGTTTGCACACGAAAGAGGTTTTGTAACCATTACTTATGGATGTTGTCTTTAATTAAGTGTGTTAGAAACATACTTTATTACTGACGGATTTGCCTTTTTTGAATACTAACAGTCAAATCCATTGGTAATTTTCTCGGTAACCTGTGGTATTTCCCTCACTCATTACCGACATATGTGTCTGCCGGTAATGCTTATTTTAGCGACGAGGTTGTGGTGATCTTTCGATAAATATATGTCGGTATTTTTGTATTTTCTTGTAGTGTCTCCTAGGTAGTCTTGTACAGGACTTTCTACCTTTCTCTAGATGAGAGCTGTCGGCATTTCCACGTTTCTTTCTCTTCTGAAGTTTCCTGCTTTGATTTGCTCCTTCAAAGCGGGCATTTTTTACAACAAATACTACCACAATCTATCATATCAACATAAATCAAATATTCACACACATTTCAAACATGACATGTTTGTACTGGGACGTTTCACAAAGTAAGGTCATAAAAGGCTCGCACCTAACTTATATCCAATTATGTGTCTCGTACCTTTTACACTATGGATGAGCTGGATGAGATTGTCATCAACATCCCGAGACATAAATAGAGTCTAGTTCAGGTATCCCAATGAATCTATGGAGCGCCCCGACATAAGCCCATGTCATAGCAAAATCGGCAAGGCCGAGATAAAAACATTATGGTCGTCTTCACCTTATTCCAATAGTCGTGTGTTCACCTCCCCACCTATCAAAAACGACAACGTTAACGTAGCGTTCTAACCTAACGCCATCATCAACATGTTACTAGCTCTGTACCACAACCTGTACATACACTTTGTGCTTATAGGAACGACTTGCCCATACTACAGAGAATCCTTGCCCATATTGCGACAAGTTTCTCAAACAAGAAATAATGCAATAAATTACCACAACAAGACATTAACATCAAGTCTTTTAACAACCCAACGTGTGTGAACTATCTTTGCTACTACTATTGTTATTAAGGTAAACTTCAAATCTTAAACAGTGCCAACCTCTAATTGTTTAGCTTTACTAACATCATAATCCATGAGTACCTTAAACACAAACTCGTCTTTTAATCTCGCGACTAGTCTATTGTTATAATTGAAGTTAATTATAAATAATTACCGAGTGTTTCCTACTCAACTATGTTATGGGGTCCCTATCAACTATTCACAACATGGTTAATCCATTAAATGTTTCCTGTCGAACAATTTTTTATAAGTCACTACTTAGGGTATGTTTGGTTCGAGGGGACGGAAAGTGAAAGGAAGGAGTATGTTTGTTTGGTTCAATTTCTCTTAGGGGGGTGGGGGAGCAAAATTCCTTCTAAGCCAATTTTAGCCCCCCTCCAAAAGTTGGGGGATTTGGAGGGAAAATAGTATTTGTTTAATTTTTGGACTTAAATACCCTTTTATTTAATGTGACCTTAAATATTATAAGAGTGAAAACTATAATTTTACATTTTCCTTCCATTAAAATCTCTCCCCTCCCCTCGTTGAACCAAACACAAACATATTTAAAATCTTTTTCCTCCCCTTACCTCCCTTCCTCTCCCCTCCATTAAAATATTTTCCCTCCCCTCCCCTCAATTGAACCAAACAAACCCTTAGTTATGCATCCGTCACTTTTCTACTTTTTTACCTTACTAATGGTCCACACTTGTAAAACACTTTTCATTAGGAATAAATGTCATCATATAAACTATTATTATTTCCACTCCTTTTATTACTATAATTACTATAATGTGATTCTTAATTGATTGGTTCACAACTTTTTATTACTATTACTAGTCAATAAATACTTCTTTAAAGATTAATTCACTTTTTTTATAAGCAAAATATATATTAATAAAAAGGAGTACTAGGGGTACCCAACCGTTACATATACAATGGGGCTCATTAATATATATATATATATATATATTAATTCGTTAATACCAACTTATTGAGAAACTAGTCTACATCTAGATTAGTTTTTTATCTCAAAACTTAGACTTTCCAATTTTTAATTTGCGTTTATACCAACCAACTCTACGCATCTTTAAGCAACATTATCGAGTTATACATCCATATTTCTTCATCTGTCACTTGTCAGTCAAAGAACATCAATTAAAATGCAAAGCACCATTCATATTCAACAAGATTTCAGAGCACACTATCTACAATCAACCAGAATACATAAGTAACTGACACGTCTTGCCCGGTGGTTGGACTATGTTAGATTAGTTTTAATCTGTTTGTAATACAGCTGTTTCTATTTAACTCAGTTAGTTAGAATTAGATTAGTCAATGGTTAGTTAAGTTAATTTTCTGTTATCCTTAACCATGAGTTAAGTTTGTGTATAAATATTGTACAGTGATCATTTATCAAGTCAGTTGAACTTTTATCAAATCTGTTCTCACATGGTATCATTCGCTATGATACGCGCTTCCGCACCACTCTCCCCACGCGCCCCTCTTTGAAACCTAATTTCTCTTCTCCCTCGCCTTCTTTCGCTTAGTCCTTCTCGAAACTTCATGGCGTCTTCTCCGATCTCCACCACCGGCGAGGTGCAACCTCCTATCAGTTCAGCTCCGTCTAACTCCACTTCAAACATTCTTGATCCCTATTACATTCATCCCAACGAAAATCCCTCCCTCGTCCTCGTTTCCCCTGTTCTTGATGGACCGAACTATCACTATTGGGTTCAATCAATGACAATGGCTTTGGAAATGAAGAACAAATTTGTTTTCGTTGACGGATCAATTACAAAACCTGCAACCACCGATCCAAAATTCCCGGCGTGGAAACGGTGCAATATGCTTGCACTTTATTGGATTAACCACTCTGTCTCGAAGGAGATTTCCTCCGGTATCCTCTGGTTGTCCGAAGCTTACTCTGTGTGGAAAGAACTTCGAAACCGTTTTTCTCAGGGAGATCATACCAGAATTGCTCAATTGCAACGTGATGTCTTCTCAATGCAACAAGGTGATCTTAGCGTTAGTGCTTACTACACCAAATTGCGAATGTCATGGGACGAATTGTGCAATTTCCGGCCAATTCCTCTTTGTTCTTCCACCACCGCTTGCTGTTGCGCCGGTCTCGCTACCGTCACCAGATATAAGGAGAACGATAGTGTCCTTTGCTTTCTTCAAGGTCTTAACGACAATTTCGATCAGGTCCGATCTCACATTTACCTCATGGAACCTCTCCCAACCCTAGCCAAAGCGTACGCCATGGTTGTTCAACGCGAACGCAATCTTCCTTCGCCGGCTCTCTCAACGCCGGTGACTGCTTTGAATGTGCAAACTTCGTTCAATTCCACGCCGCACTCTCAGAATCGTTCATTCACCAAAGGAAAACCTCCTACCTCCAAGTCAAATCGGTTGTGCACTCATTGCAACCGCACTAACCACACCGTAGACACATGCTGGATCAAGCATGGTTATCCGCCCGGGTTCAAGCATGGTTATTCGCCTGGGTTCAAGACCAAGAATAGTGCCAACAATGTCAACATTGATACTCCTCCAGACTCCTCACCGGATTCCTCTTCATCCTCAACTGATTCCAACATGACATTCACCAGGGATCAATTTCAAGCTCTTCTTGCCTTACTTCCGACCACTCCACCTACAGCCTCTTCCTCTAATTTGGTTAGTGCACACAATGTGATGGCTCGTACTTTCACTCAAGGTAATTCTATCATTGTTTGGATTCTCGACACTGGCGCCACTAACCACATTACTTCTGTTTTCAATTTTTTTACTACCTACAAAGCTATTCAACCTGTTGCAGTCTCCTTACCGAATGGCTCTGTAGCCATCGCTACCTATAGTGGCACCATTCGGCTGACAGATTCTCTATTCCTATATGATGTGTTATATGTTCCAAGTTTTAACAATCATCTTATCTCTGTTGCTCAACTTACTGATTCCTTACACTGCCAAGCCATTTTTGACAAATCTGTTGGTTTGATCCAGGACCTCACCTCCATGAGGACGCTTGGGAAAGCTAAAAGATGTGGCAGGCTATATACTTTGGAATCAGACAGCTCTGTTGGCCACCCTTATCATCCTATCTCCCCTTGTATCAATTCTGTAATCACTGGTATTTCTGATAACATTTGGCACCATAGGCTGGGCCATCCATCTATTCTTTGTTACCATCTTATACAAAAACTTGATAGTAATATACCTAATTTTTCTCATACTGTGTGTGATTCTTGTCATTTTGCTAAGCAAAAGAAAATCCCCTTTCCCCATAGTACTTCCACTAGTTCTTACATTTTTGACTTAATTCATATAGACATTTGGGGCCCCTATGCTTTTCCTTCACTCCATGGTCACAAGTACTTCCTCACAATTGTTGATGATAAGTCTAGGCATACTTGGATTAGGCTCATGAAAACTAAATCAGAAACCAGAAGTCACCTTATCCAATTCATTAACCTCGTTCATACTCAATTTGGCATGATGATTAAGACAATTAGGTCTGACAATGGTGTAGAATTTACCATGCCAGAATTTTATGCCTCTAAAGGAATTATCCACCAACACTCTTGCACAGAAACTCCCCAACAAAATGGGGTAGTGGAACGCAAACACCAACATATACTTAATGTGGCTAGATCCCTAATGTTCCAGTCCAACTTGCCTATTCATTTCTGGGATTTTTCTGTCATTCATGCAGTTCACATCATCAATCTCCTTCCCTCACCCAAGCTAGCTAATGCCTCTCCTCATTTCCTTTTGCATGGAAAGCAACCTGATTTTTCTTCCCTAAGAGTATTCGGTTCCCTGTGTTATGCTGTCACACACTCAGCCCATAGAACAAAATTTCAACATAGGGCACGAAAATGTGTCCACATTGGCCACTCCCCTGGGGTAAAGGGCTACCTTCTATTTGACTTGTCCAATAAAGAAATTTTTTACTCTAGACATGTCTCATTTTATGAAAATATTTTTCCTTACATAAATTCCTCCACACTTTCTAACAGATCACCCCAATTTGATCCCTTTCCAGTTTCTTCCTCTAAAGTCATTTTACAAGACCTCACACTTGCTCCTCCTCTTTCTTCCTCTCCTCCTTCTGCCACACAAATGTCTATTCCCCCTGATCCACTTACCACTGCACATCCCCTAACCTCTGCTCCTTCTCCTACTCCTGCCTCACCTTCTCCTAGCCTTCCTCCATCACCTCCTCCACCCCCTATTAGAAAATCCACCCGACCTACAAAACCTCCAACATATCTGCAAGACTTTCACTGCAATATAGCCTCCACTTCTTTGGCCACTCAGTCTTCCTCAGGTAATCCCTTTTCCCTGCATAATTTCATTTCTTATACCTCTTTACCTTCTGCTCACAAAGCCTTGGCTGTAGCCGTGTCTAGTAAGATTGAGCCTACTACTTACTCACAAGCTGCTAAGGACCCTTGTTGGGTTGAGGCCATGAATAAAGAAATTGCAGCTTTGGAACTCAATCATACCTGGATCATCACTGACTTGCCTGAAGGTAAAAACCCCATAGGTTGCAAGTGGGTGTTCAAAATTAAATATAAATCTGATGGTTCAATTGAGAGGTACAAGGCTAGATTAGTGGCAAAAGGTTTTACCCAACTTGAAGGCTTAGACTATTCAGAAACCTTTTCCCCTGTGGTGAAGCTCACCACTGTGAGACTTGTTCTCTCCTTAGCAGTTGCAAAACAATGGCATGTACATCAATTAGATGTAAATAACGCCTTCCTTCATGGTGACTTGAATGAGGAGGTTTACATGGCAATTCCTCCTGGATTCAAACATTCTAAATCTACTCAAGTATGCAAGCTGCAGAAATCAATCTATGGTTTAAAACAGGCTAGCAGGCAGTGGAATGCCAAGCTGTTAGCCTCTCTCTTGGCACTTGGATACTCTCAGTCCAAGTCTGACTATTCCCTCCTCACCAAAATTTCTGGTTCATCTATTACTGTACTACTAATCTATGTTGATGATGTAGTGCTTACAGGCAATGATCTTTCTGAGATTCAACTGGTCAAACAACATCTTGATGATCTGTTTAAAATCAAGGACCTTGGACCACTTGGCTTCTTTCTTGGCATTGAGGCCATTCATTCCCCTTAGGGCTTGTATCTCTCACAGAGAAAATACACTCTTGAAATCCTTCAAGATGCTGGTATGTTGGGCTGCAAACCTGCCAGTTCTCCTATGCTTCCTGGTCTTAAACTCACCACCACAGATGGTGAACCCCTCACTGATCCTACCATGTACAGAAGACTGTTAGGCAGGCTTATATACCTCACCAACACTCGCCCGGATATCTGCTAT
This sequence comes from Astragalus membranaceus, assembly GCA_039519185.1. NCBI lineage: Eukaryota > Viridiplantae > Streptophyta > Magnoliopsida > Fabales > Fabaceae > Astragalus > Astragalus membranaceus. The sequence continues at coordinate 7,104 of JAZGSX010000142.1, forward strand.
GCTGTTCACAGATTAAGCCAATACATCTCCAAACCTCTTCAACCTCATTTGGATGCAGCTTTACATATTCTGAGGTACCTCAAATCTTGCCCTGGCAGAGGCTTGTTCTTCTCAGCTTCCTCTGACTTCACTCTCAAAGGATTCAGTGACAGTGACTGGGCTGCATGCCCTGAGAGTAGAAAATCTATTACTGGTTTTTGTGTTTTCTTTGGCTCTTCATTAATATCTTGGAAATCCAAAAAGCAGAATACAATCTCTAGGTCTTCTTCTGAGGCTGAATACCGGGCTTTGGCTGCTGTTGCCTGTGAAATTCAATGGCTGCTATACATTTTACAAGATCTCCAGCAACCTCATTCTATACCTGTTCCTCTATACTGTGACAATAAGTCAGCTATACAGATTGCACAGAATCCCACCTTTCATGAGAGAACAAAGCATATTGAGCTTGACTGCCACCTCATCAGAGACAAAGTTCAAGAAGGCACCATTCACCTTATGCCCATTCCCTCTGCTGCTCAGTTAGCTGATCTACACACCAAGGCATTGCCTCCAACAATGTTCAACAACTTGGTCTCCAAGCTGCACTTGCAAGACCCTTACAGTCCAGCTTGTGGGGGGGTGTTAGATTAGTTTTAATCTGTTTGTAATGCAGCTGTTTCTATTTAACTCAGTTAGTTAGAGTTAGATTAGTCAATGGTTAGTTAAGTTAATTTTCTGTTATCCTTAACCATGAGTTAAGTTTGTGTATAAATATTGTACAGTGATCATTTATCAAGTCAGTTGAATTTTTATCAAATCTGTTCTCACAGACTACCCTGAGCTACGTAGTGGGGATCGATCCGGTTTTCTCTCGGGTTCGATTCCCGCCCACCTTAAAAAGGCGTGTTGACCAGTGAAATTCTTGCCGCAAGTAGCGAGTAGAGATTAGTCCTTCGTTGAAAGCATTAGGACACTCCATGAGTAGCCAGCAATGGTCCTAAATCAAAAAAAAACCAGAATACATAGGTATGTTCATACAAACACTTAACCAAACAATTAAGCATTAAATATATTACACATATAGAAATTGTGATAATATCATACCATTCTAGCTCTACCCCATATTCCCCATATAATAGAAACCTCTTCCCAATACCTGATTAAAAAAAAAACCACAAATCTTTTGAAAAGTGCAAGACGGTCTCACGAACTTTGGGAACTCAGCAACAAGCCAACAACCAAAAGTACAGAAGGGGCTGTGATAGGTCCCCATTTTTTAAATTCCTTAGTTTGTGATTCCTACTAGAAGATGCAATGGAAGAATATTCTTTTTGATTAGTTCGAAGCAAGTCTTGATTCTAATGGCGCGTGGATAGCTGTTGTGTGCGCATTTGCCAAGGTATTGGATGATTTTTTCAATGAATAAGATGACACGATAGGGGAGTATCAAAAAAAAAAATGGGTGTAAACAACAAGTGAGTGACGATATCATAATATAGGGGTGTAAACAGCAAAGTATTGGAGTTGTATCGGAAGAGGACATGTGATGTATCCATTAAAAACCCAAAACACTGATTTATGTATTTAAGAAGTGCATTTTAATCTTTGTCAAAAAAAAAGAAGTGCATTTTAATTATAATCACCCATAAACAATTCTTTAACTCAATTATCATTCCAAACTAAATAATACTTCAGATACTAATATTTTATAAAATAAAATACTCAAATAATAAAAATAATAACATATTATCAATATTATCAAAAATGTGAATAAATATCAATTCAACACATTTCGATAATTCAAATATACATATGCCCTAAAATCATTAAATTTAGGGTTAAATATGATTTTAGTCCCTATAAAATTTGGGTTTTTTGATTTTAGTTCCTCAAAAAAGTTTCACCTACTTTCGGTACCTATAAATTTTGTTTTTGTCTTTAGTCCCTAATTACTTTTTTGCGCTTATAAAAGGTAAAAAAACACTATTAAAAGTCTTGAAGCGTTATTAAAAGTCTTGAGAGACTAAAAACAAAAAACCAAAATTTTATAGCGACGAAAATTAGGTGAAAATTTTCCGATGGACTAAAATCAAAAAAACTCATTTTTTATAGGGACCAAAAACATATTTAACCCTTAAATTTTTAATTCACAATAATCAAAGAGACAAACATATTTAAAAAAATATATCATAGAAGAGAATATGGAGTACCACAATTCTACATTCCTAAAAAGAAAACTGTCCTCGAAATTTGTGCAGATTCCAAGGGCAAAAATAAAAGGTTAATTACTCAGTAGGGACGAAACGAGTACTACTCATTTCGAAATTTACCCCTACCAATCATGAAAGGTTAAAAAAAAATAAAAGAATAAAACTTAGGTCAAAGAATGAATGAAATCTAATAAGAATCAATCTTTAATTTGACATCATTATAAATGTTAAGTAATCAGTCCCAGGAAGGTAGCTCAGTTGGCGAGCTAAGGGACATGAAAGAGTTGCAAGAAGGATGTCCCGGGTTCAAACTCCGGAAACTAACATCCCCTACTAACATTTGCTTATAAAAAAATGTTAAGTAATCATTTGAGTGAACAAAAGGGACAAACACAAGACATTGATGCATTTAAGGGACATTTGAAAATGATTCTAAATTTAAGAATACAACTTCGTTTATTAATTATTATCGAAAGGGTTTCTTGCAACTTCAATGTGCTAAAAACTATTTAAAAGAAGTAAAAAGGGAACAAATATTTTACATTATAAAGTGATCGAAGAAATATTTGGTTGTTGTATGCAAAATAGAAAAAAATATGGCTAAAACTCTCAACTTGATTTTTTCTATCCTTTTTCTTTCCATATTTCTCATGGTAACCAACTGTGGTAAGAGGAGGCGGGCGCCCTCTAAGTTGACCACCCTACCCACTAATGGACTATGGGGGGGGGGGGGGGGGGCAGGCGAACTAGAACCGACTGAGAACCGAAACCGCTTGACTGACCCCTTGATGTGAACTAGACATATAAGTTCACTAAAAATCCAAGGATCCTTCCATAAATCATAATTTTGTTCAAACACAAACAAACTAAAAAGGGGAAGAACTTACAAAAGGTGGACTAGAAAGGAATGATTCAAGGAGATGAAGGAATGCCACATTCAAGGAGGAATGATAAATTCCATTGTTGGACCGCCACAAGCACAATGAAGCCCTTGATAAGATCCATGGAGGTTCTAAGAAGAACTAGGAGGAGCAACTTGCTCTAAACTCACAATGATCAAAAGGTCCCCTTACATGAAGCACCACCAACCCTTATATAGCTAGGGTTTGGCCAAGGCAACATAAGCAAAATAAGGCCAACATACAAGCCCAAAACATGGCCCAAATAGTTTAACACGTGTCTACACATTTAAACCCAAGTTTCCAAACTTAAAATATAACCTATTACAATTAAAGGAAATCTAAACAATATCAACTATTAAAAGATTTATAGGACAATGAGTAATTTTAGAACTCTTGCTATCATCAAGCAAATAAGCCATTTGAGTCTCTAATTGCTCTTTAATCTTCTTTGCTCTCCCTCTTGTTATTGGTCCTAGTGCCAATTCTTGAATCTTCATGTCCTTATCATTCCCCCCCCCCCTTGAAGAGAATTCGACCTCGAATTTGAATCTTCATGAGAGTGACCTCCAAGGTCTCCATGCTCACCTACATCAAAAGGGGAAAGATCACTCACATTGAATGTTGCACTTACATTGTACTCACCGGGCAAGTCTGTCTTGTATGCATTGTCATTGTAGCGCTCCAAGACTTGAAAAAAACCATCACCCCTAGGATGGAGTTTGGATTTTCTTTGAGAAGGGAATCTTTCCTTCCGAAGATGGACCCAAACCCAATCACCGGGTTCAAAAATAACTCTTCTTTTGCCCTTGTTGGCACTCCTTGCATAATGATCAACCTTTTTCTCAATATTTTCCTTGACCTTAGCATGTAGCTCTTGCACATATTGTGCCTTAGATTCGGCATCCTTATGTAACACTTCATCACTTATAGGCAATGGAATCAAATCAAGAGGGGTTAGTGGATTAAAACCATATGCTACCTCAAATGGAGAATAAGATGTAGTGCCATGAGACACCCTATTATATGCAAACTCAATAAAAGGTAAACATTCTTCCCATGCCCTTAAATTAGATTTTAAAATAGTCCTAAGCATGGTTCCTAAGGTCCTATTGACTACTTCGGTTTGACCATCCGTTTGAGGGTGGCAAGTAGTAGAAAATAGTAGCTTAGTTCCAAGCTTAGCCCATAAGGTCTTCCAAAAGTGACTTAAAAACTTTGAGTCCCTATCCGACACAATGGATTTGGGCACTCCATGCAATTTAACAACTTCCTTAAAAAACAAGTTAGCAATGTGACATGCATCATCAACCTTGTGACAAGGAATAAAGTGGGCCATTTTAGAAAAACGGTCCACCACAACAAAAATGCTATCACGGCCATGTTTGTTCTTGGGTAGGCCCAAAACAAAATCCATGGACAGGTCAACCCAAGGGGAAGAGGGAATAGGGAGGGGGGTATATAAACCATGAGGCATGCTTTTAGACTTAGCCTTCCTACAAACTATGCACCTAGAACAAATTAAGTGCACATCATGTTTCATCTTAGGCCAATAGAAATGTTCATGCAACATGTCAAGAGTTTTATGCTCCCCAAAGTGACCCATTAAACCCCCCTCATGTGCCTCTCTAACAAGCAATTCCCTTATTGAACACTTGGGGATGCATAGTCTATGGCCCTTGAACAAATAACCATCATGTCTATAATAAGAGTCATGTGCCATAAGCTCACAATCATGGAAAAGAGAAGCAAAATCAACATCCAAGGCATACAAATCTCTAATATGATCAAAACCAAGAAGTCTAGTTTGAAGAGTGGAGATTAGAGAGTACCTCCTTGAAAGTGCATCGGCTACTACATTAGCTTTCCCTTTCTTGTGTTTGATGACATATGGAAATTTTTCCAAGAATTCAACCCACTTTGCATGTCTCTTATTTAGCTTACCTTGGCCCTTTAGGTACTTTAAGGATTCATGATCACTATGTATCACAAATTCCTTAGGAAACAAATAATGTTGCCAAGTATGCAATGCTCTAATTAATGCATATAATTCCTTGTCATAAGTGGAGTAATTCAAGTGTGCTCCACTTAATTTCTCACTAAAGTATGCAATGGGATGTCCTTCTTGTAACAAAACAGCCCCTATCCCAATGTTAGATGCATCACACTCAATTTCAAAAGTTTTTGCAAAGTTAGGCAAGGTCAAGATAGGTGCATTTATCAATTTTTCTTTTAAAGCATTAAATGCATCTTCTTGCTCTTGTCCCCACTTAAATGGAACATTTTTCTTAACTATCTCATTCAAAGGAGCGGCCAAAGTACTAAAATTAGGCACAAAGCGCCTATAAAAGCTAGCAAGACCATGAAAACTTCTTACATCACTCATGCACTTAGGTGTGGGCCAATCCTCGATGGCCTTGATTTTGGTTTCATCCACTTTCACACCTTGTGCACTCACAACAAACCCCAAGAAAACAACTTCATTTTTGCAAAAAGTACACTTTTCCAAATTTGCATACAATTTTTCTTTCCTAAGTGTACTCATGACACTCCTCAAATGTTCAATATGATCATGCATGTTCAAGCTATAAATGAGGATGTCATCAAAGTAAACAACAACAAATTTTCCAATGAAATGCCTTAAAATATGGTTCATCAAACGCATAAAAGTGCTAGGGGCATTAGTCAAACCAAAAGGCATGACTAACCATTCATAAAGACCAAACTTCGTCTTAAAAGCGGTTTTCCATTCATCCCCCTCTCTTAATCTTATTTGATGATAGCCACTTTTCAAGTCAATTTTGGAAAAGACACATGCACCATGCAATTCATCTAACATATCATCAAGTCTAGGTATTGGGTGCCTATACTTAATGGTAATGTTATTTATGGCACGGCAATCGGTGCACATGCGCCAAGTACCATCTTTCTTAGGTACAAGTATCACCGGCATAGCACAAGGGCTTAGGCTTTCCCTAACCCATCCACTAGCTAAAAGCTTTTGAACTTGACTTTCTATTTCCTTTGTTTGTTCCGGATTCACCCTATATGGTGGCCTATTAGGGATAGAGGCACTAGGAATGAGATCAATTTGATGCTCGATGCCTCTAAAAGGGGGTAGGCCTTGAGGTAACTCACTAGGGAAAACATCCTTAAACTCTTTTAAAAGGCAATCCACTTCTTTAGGCAAACCATTAGGCAAAGAAGACAAACACATATCATTGCAATAGAGAAAGTACAAAGGTTGTCTTGCCAACAATGTTTTCCTAACAACATGTTCTCTAATAAACAAACTTTCCACCTTAGGGATAGAATCTTGGCTAGTTGATGCATGAGCATGCAAGATGGACTTTGCCTTTTTCTCTTTATTCTCTTTTTCCCTTTTTTGTTTCAAAGCAAGTTGGTCGTTACAAACTTCTTTGGGACTAAGAGGCAAAAGAGTCACTTTATGCTTTTTATGCATAAAAGTGAAGGTATTGGTTCTACCATCATGTATGACCATACGATCAAATTGCCATGGCCTACCTAACAATAGGTGGCCCGCCTCCATAGGCCCAACATCACATAAAATTTCATCATGATACTTACCGATGCTAAAAGAAACCAAGACTTGTTTGTCAACCAAAAGTTCTTCCTTTTCATTAAGCCATTGCAATTTGTATGGCCTAGGATGGGGAGTTGTTTTCATATCAAGTTTATGGACTAATCTAGAGCTAGCCACATTTGTACAACTTCCTCCATCAATGATCAAAGAGCAAATATTTTCATTAATTGAACATCTTGTATGGAAAATATTTTCCCTTTGAGAATCATCATGCTCTTTTACTTTGACTCCTAGGAGTCTTCTTACCATGAGAAGATCTCCTTTAAGGGGGGCCAATTCACAATCACTCTCTTTCTCACTTGAAGAGGATTGCGAAGGGGAGGAGTATGATGAGGAAGCGGTTTCATAAACATCTTTGCCTCTTGCAATCATGGTTTTTTTATTTGGGCAATTTGATGCTATGTGACCTCTTCCCAAACATTTAAAACATTTGGTGGATGAAGAACTTGAAGATGAAGGTTTAAAGGGGTTAGAAGACTTACCTCCCTCCTTTGAAGTGGAGGCATTGGGGGACTTTGAGCCCTCCCTCTTGTGTTTATCCTTCCAATGTGAAGCATCTTTGTCCTTGCTTGAGGAATATTTTTTGTAGTTGGATTTTCTTTTGATTTGTTGCTCCACTTTAGAAGCTTGATGGACAAGCTCCTCAATATCTTCAAAACGTTGGAGTTCTACCACATCCCTTATTTCATAGCTTAGGCCATTGAGAAACCTAGCTATTTTAGCTTCTTCATCCTCCCTTGTATTGGATCGAATTCTCAAAGTTTCAAAGTCTATGTAATAATCTTCAACACTTTTGGACCCTTGCTTTAACTTTTGGAGCTTTTGGTGTAAATCCCTATGATGAAGAGATGGAACATATCTTTTTCTCAAAATGCTTTTTAGATCTTCCCAATCATCCACTTCTCTAGCACCACACCTTCTTCGATCCTTCACATTTTGGTCCCACCAAAGTAAAGCATAATCTTTAAATTCCAAAGAAGCTAACTTCACCCTCCTATCTTCATGAATATCATGAACCTCAAACAATTGGTCCATCTTAAGTTCCCAATCTAAATAAGCATCCAGATCACTTTTCCCATGGAATGAGGGAAATTTAATTTTGCCACTTTCATACTTATCATCATGCCTTCTATGCCTTCTTCCATCACCACTATGATTCCTATGGTGCCTTCCATGTCCCATATGCCGTCTCCTATGCCTATGATGTTCATACCGTTCATGCCTTTCGGATTCATCACCATACTCACCAATAGTAGAAAGTCTTTCATGTGGGGATGTAACTTCCCTTTGTTGCACAAATTCCTCCCTCAATTCATTGACTTTATCATTGAATAGATTGGCTTGAGCCTCTAACATTCTAGTAATATGATGGATAAGGGAAGCCGTCCTTGGGGAAGTAGATGGAGAGTCACCCATATTGAAATTCCAAGATTACAAGTACACAAAACAAAATAAAAAGTAAAAAAAAAAAAAGGACCTCACCACTCGCTAAGTGTTTCACTCAAAGGAAGTGTCACTCGTGTTTCACATAAATTTTGGCTTTTTCTCTAATGTTCACACTTGCCTTTTTCCACTCCCTAAAAATTGCCACTCATGAAGCTCTTCAAAGAACCCACCAATTGCTCAATCAAGAATGTAGAAAACTTAAATGCACTTATGGATGCACACAATGTGATGTATCATTCAAGAGGCCAAAAAAAAAGGACAAAATGAGATTCTAAGACACAACCAAGGAATTTAGAAAGACACACAAGAAAATTCTAAGGAAACAAAAGACATTAATAAAACAACTCAAGAAAGGTTAGACTAAAAGACTAAGAGTTTCAAATATGTGGAAGGTAAGACACTAAAACAACTTGTAATGTCTAATAGGAAAAATTAAGATGCAAATAGGATTGATGTATCAAAATGAACAATTCTGAATATTTTTTTTTTTTGTAATGCCTTTTTCTAGAAGTGCTTTTGGGTAGAATCACTTTTTTTCAGCACTTGTCTTTTTTTGAATTTTCTCTGTAGAATTGGATTCCTCTTTTTTTTTTCTATACTATTTTGGCTTTTGAAAATCCAGATTTGAGCAAGTATTTAAGAGATAACACAAAAATCAAATTTGCAATTACTATTAAAAATCAAAGAACAGAACCTGATTAAGATTAGAACCTATGCCACGAATGTACAGACTGAAGCCAGGACCAAAGTGACGAATAAGAACGTGAAACAATCACAGCACACAGAATCAATAACTAAGGCAAATCAAGAACAACACAAACTGATTTGAGTACAAGAACTAGCCAATCGCAAACGGATAACTACGGGATTGACAAACGCACAAACACTGTACTGTCCCGAACGGAGATCAAGAACATTCAAGAACGCAAAACAGAAAACCACGACTATCAATTTGAATTGCGCAAAATCGAACAGAAAATCTGAATCGCACAAAAACTCCCAAACGAAGCGAAACGAACTTACGCAGATCAAGAACAAGATCTAAATCTGCAAGAACGCAAATTCACATACAGAGAACGAGAATGAGAACAGAAACAAAACAAAACAAAAGAACGCTAATCAAGCAGAAAAACTAGCGAAAACGAAAGAGACTTGAACTAAAGAGATGGAAGAAACTAGACGCTAACAGAAACGAAACGATACGCAAACAAAACAAACAAGGAAAAAAAAATTAAACAGGATGCAAACAGAAACAAAAATCGGAACCTAAATCTGATACCACTTGACGTCAACTAGACATATAAGTTCACTAAAAATCCAAGGATCCTTCCATAAATCATAATTTTGTTCAAACACAAACAAACTAAAAAGGGGAAGAACTTACAAAAGGTGGACTAGAAAGGAATGATTCAAGGAGATGAAGGAATGCCACATTCAAGGAGGAATGATAAATTCCATTGTTAGACCGCCACAAGCACAATGAAGCCCTTGATAAGATACATGGAGGTTCTAAGAAGAACTAGGAGGAGCAACTTGCTCTAAACTCACAATCTTATAAAAATGATCAAAAGGTCCCCTTACATGAAGCACCACCAACCCTTATATAGCTAGGGTTTGGCCAAGGCAACATAAGCAAAATAAGGCCAACATACAAGCCCAAAACATGGCCCAAATAGTTTAACACGTGTCTACACATTTAAACCCAAGTTTCCAAACTTAAAATATAACCTATTACAATTAAAGGAAATCTAAACAATATCAACTATTAAAAGATTTATAGGACAATGAGTAATTTTAGAACTCTTGCTATCATCAAGCAAATAAGCCATTTGAGTCTCTAATTGCTCTTTAATCTTCTTTGCTCTCCCTCTTGTTATTGGTCCTAGTGCCAATTCTTGAATCTTCATGTCCTTATCACCCCTTCATCCTTTTTCTCATCTTTTCTAAATTTTCTTCTCTACTAATCTTTCATTCTTTTTAGTAATATTCATTTGTTCTTGTTTTACAACACAGATGGTAAGCCCCTTTGTATTTTTAACATGGATTGTCCAATTGATTGGTGTAGGCCTGGTCAATTAGGGTATTGCTATTTTTTTCAAGGTGATTGCTTTCCCCACACCCCCTCCAACTCTTCGCACACCCCCGAACTTATTTTTCCCCAAAATGACCTCGCGTGAGACGCTCGTGTAACACGGGTTAAGTGACTGTTCGAACGAGGTTATGCGAACCAGTTCGAACGACGTTGTGCGTGTTAAGGAATTTGTATTGTTCGCATGACATTGTTCGAACCTGTTCGAATAATGTCATCCGTGTTAAGGAATATAGTTAACTGATGGTGTGAGGGTGTGTTTTGGCTGCCTCGAATGGCTTTATTCGAACGTGTTCGAATGGGTGCGTTCGAACAGGCGTTCGAATGGCCACATGCGAACCACTGTTATGCAGAAACAGAAACTAAATAAATCAGCACGCAGTTTTGGTGATTTCAAAATATAAACCTAACTTTAACATTATGTACCAAAATTATACAACATTGTGTACCAAAATTATACAACATTGTGTACCAAAATTATAAACCTAACTTAACATTGACTACCTTCACTATCTTTACTTAAATCTACACAAAGAAGGGGATGGGGGGTGTTTACTGGTGTTTTTAGCAAACAATCACTAGTTTTAAATAATGTGTTTGTGAGATCAAACTAGAAAATCTCTCGTGACAATTGCCTTTATATTTTCGTGTTTGGAGACAACAAATAGTTTGAGGAACAGAATTATGGATAGAATGAAACAACAATTGCTAGAAAGATAAAGAGAAAAGTAAATAATTGCATTGAAATGTAAAAGATTGGTACACAAACACGTACAGTGAATCTGTTCACTCGTTTTTCGCTATTGTCTGGAAGTTTGAGTTTTCAGAATTCTGTGTTTATGTTGTGACCTCTTTTTCTCTACGAGAAACTTCTATTTATAATAAAAGAAAAAACAATAACCGCTCAGCGGTTACAACTGCCATTTCGACTAGATAAGATTTAGATAACTGCTCCATCTTTCGACCACAGCACCATTTAGATAACTGCTCCACCTTCCGACCACAGCATTGCTATCCTTTTCTACCAGCGATCTTTGATTTAACCTGTTATCTGAATGTTGTTCGACTTCTTGTCGAAACTGCCAACTTTAGCTTTACAATTTTCGCCAAGTTACGTGTTATGCTGATTCTTCCTGTACACAGCTTCTTGTTGTCGAAATATCAACTCTTCTTCCTGACTACAGCTAGTCAAACCTTGTTGACATGCAAATGTCCGCACTTTCGACAAAAACACTGTCTTGTCTTCGACTACACTTTTTGACGTCTTTCTTGTCGAAATCTTTGTCTTTAAACTCTTGATTTCATTAAACCTTAGACATAGTCGAAATTACTCTTTATAACAACCTTCTCAATGCCAAATATTAGCATCTCTTCTTTATTAATGACCAATCATCAATATTGACTGCATTTAATTGAGCCTGTCGAAAATGTAGGCTAACAAATTGCCCCCCAAAAAGACGTTTTCGACTGAATTCTTGAATGAAGATAGAAAACGACTTTTTGAAACTTCTTTCGACTATCCCATGAAATCTTATGTTATCATTTCATATCTTTTTTCAGAATATGAGGGGACATTTCTGGGCTACAACAGAGCTCTTCTTCCAACGAGAGTGCGCCACGTGTGCACAGTTAACTGTCTAGATTTTCCACAATCTCACGTTTCCCACTAAAGCCACGATTACCAACGTATTTTATTATTATTTTTGAACGTGGTAAAACGGCTATAAAAAGGAAGTTGTACCCTTTCATTTCTTTTTTCAGAACCTTCAGCTTCTCCTTCTCTGCGAAAAACTCCATTAAAGCTTCTTCTAAATACTGCATTTCCTTCTCCTTATTCACCTTACGAAGCAAAGCAGACACTACTAAGCACTTCTATTTCTTCACTAGCTTCCTGTTTCTAACGATGGCATCTTCTTCTACCATAAAATCTCCTGCTGTAACTCTTGGGAAGAAAACCCTTGTTTCTGAACCTACTCTCACTTTGGAGGAAACACAAATTTACCGGTCTCAGGTACTTATCCCCTTCTCTAAACCTTCAAAGCATGCATTTTTAGGCCCTCTTCCTCTCGCTGATGATGATTCCTCTAGGATTAAGGACATTTTCCCTAGCTACCATAGACTCAGCCCTAGGGTTTTTAGCGAAGGTCCACACGCAATGGATTTCATGAGTAACCCGAATAGGGTTTTTCGATCTTCGCCACCAACTGAGAAAAACATGCCTTACATCGACTGGCTCAACAAAATTGAGTCGAAGAAAGGAGATATCTGGAAGAGTCAGGGAATTTTCGACCTGATTCAAATCTCAAGGTATGGGCCTAAGTACCAAAGCCCAATGCTCCTTTCTGCTCTACATTTTTGGGATATCACTACCAACAGCCTTCATTTAAAGTGTGGCATGCTTGCCCCTACTCTGCTTGATGTGGCCGCTATAACAGGTTTAAAGCCCTTAGGGGAAATTTTCGACCCTGCTACCCAAACTGACTTCGATTTTGACTTCAAAAAGGCTAGCTTTAAAGGTTATATTGAAGAGAAACACATTACCGGGTCGAAGGATGTTTCTGATGAAGAGCACATTGCTTTTCTCACTTTCTGGTTATCCTTTTATGTCTTCTGTTCTTCGTCACTTCAAGTGGCTAAGATGTATATCCCCCTAGCCATTCAATTACATCAACGTCGAAAAATCAACTTGGCTACCCTTATTTTAGGGTCTCTTTTCGACAACTTGAAACAAGGGGCTCTTGATTTGAAAGGACTCAAACCAGAAGGGAAATATTTGGTCTCTGGACCAATTTGGCTGTTTCAATTGTGGCTTATTGCCACTTTCAATTCGAAATTGATAATGTACACTCCTGATGAATATCTTGACGTAATTTCTAACAGAGGGGTCGAAGGTGTGCGACTTGCTTTGTTGAAACCTAAACAAATAGGAGTATCTGTCGAAGATCTCTTTTCACAAACTTTCAACATGTTTCTGAATTGTACAGAATTTTCTCCTTCTATGGCCCCTTTTGCTGGAAGAAATTATGGACCACATTGGTTCACTAGGGAATTCCCTGCTAACAACCCTGATGAGGAGCAAGAAACCAATCAAATTTGGAAAGCATTTTTAACTCCTCAACTGCTGTCGTCTCGAATTTCTCCTGGGAAGTCATCAAACCAATTTGGTTTATTTTCATATCATCCAAGTTTATATGCACGACAATTTGGGTTGTGTCAACTTCGACCCAGCCCTTTTTTCCGGTCTAAAAGGGAATTGTTAGTTCCTGAGAATGAAGAAGAATGGATAAATCGTCTCAATGACTTTCCTGCTGATTCTTTTCGTCTTACTCCCCTCCCTTTTGAACCAACTTTCTCTTGTACCCACAAATTTTCTCAGTGGTGGACAGAGTATATCACCAGGAAAATCACTGGTGTCGAGGAGGCTACCCTATTGGTCAAACTAATATCTGCTTTTCCTTCTTCGCAGAAAAAGAAGACCAAGTCGAAAGGTATACATATTCAAGAAAATCGAGCATTTCAACAATATTTCGAAACTGTATATGATCCGACTAATCTTCGTCGAACTGTTTCTCAAGCTGCAAAGGTTTTTAAACAAAAAATTCTTGATAAAATCCCTACTATGATTTTTCCACCTTATGTACCCGATAAATATTTTTTTGTTTTAACACAAAACAAAATTAGATTTCCACCTTTACCAACCAGTGAACTGGCTCTGGCATTTTGGTCACCCATTCCAGAATGGTTCGTATGTGGTTCGACTAAGGCGCTATTTGATTTTTCGAATAAAACAGCTGAGAAAGTAGTTTCGACTAAGCAAGACATATATACTTTTGAGGGTCATCTTCATTTAGATATTCAACATATTCGAATCTTGTCCTCCATTAGAGAAGGTGATTCACAAGACTTCTTAGGAAAAATAAATTTCCCTTTTATGTATTTCGTATTAACACTTGTTTGTCGAATATTTGTAGCCATTCCTATCACGTCGTCTTCGACAGATGGCGCAGCAACAAAAACGAAGAAAAAAGATGTTGAGGCTTCGTCAACAAGAAAACAACCTCTTCAAGAAGAAAAACAAAAAGTGAGTACTTACCTTTACTCATTGTGTCATCTTCTTATACTCTTCGACTAATTAGTCATCCGTTTTGCAGAGTCGAAAAAGAACAATTAGCTCTTTAACGTCCAATCCAAAGAAAACGAGAAATATTAAACCAAGAGTTGTGAGCGATTCAGAGGTCGAAGTTCTCAAACTTTGCCCATTTCTATTTGTTTTCTTTTTCTTATTTATGCTTATGTGATTGTTGTATTTTCAGTCTGATGAGACACCACTGCTCAGGACTAAACCCATCAAGGTTCAAGTTTCTGAAACAGAAAGAGAGAGAAAGACAAAACATTCTCAAGATGCCTCTAAAACTGTTTCCCAACAAGCTCCTGTCGAAAGACAACAACAAGAAGAAAAAGTTCCAAAAAGACTTATCAAGAAAACCCAGAGTGCACACTCTTTAGTTGAGAATATCAGAGCTAAGGTGATCGATTGAAGCCTATGTTTTCGAAAATCCGAAAACTTTGTTTATGTGATAATACTCACTTTGCTTCATTTTTTAGGAAACTGAAGTCCCAACAAAACAGGCTACGCCTTCCTCCACTCATTCCCCTTCAAAAATAAATGTTTCTGGAGAAGGTGTCGAAGAAAAAGATTTGCATCAACATACACCTATTGTCGAAGATACACTGTTGGCCAAAAAGACTCTTCTTGCTGAAACGGCCAAGGAAATTCCTGCTCAAGACCCAGAGCCTGCTGCTATGGACGTTGATGAAAATCCTGATGTTGGCCACAGTGGAGCTGAGATCAGTATATCTTCTTCTCCAAACATGGAAGAGCAAGGGTACGACGAAGAGGAAAGTGAAGACGACGGTAACAATGAAAAGAGTGAATCTCTTGAGATAGCCAATTCTCCACGCTCTGTGCCCTCAACACATGACACCGCTCTTAGCCTTCAAGAACAAGAACTTTTGGACCTAAAACGCAAAGATCCTCTTGAAGCTTTCAAACGAATGGTGAGTGGTTTATCTTCAACAGAAAGTAAGCCAAGTGCTTCGACTGCTTCTATTGGCAATTCCTCTGGAGGTCCTAAAGAAGACCTGATTCGAGAACTTCAAGCAACCCTCTTTGAGATAGATCTATTCAAGGCTATCGAAACAGATCATATGCTCAATTACAAACTTAAATCTTTGCTCAATAAACTTAATAACTCTGGCTCCAGTGACTCTCTTATATGCTTTATTGTTGAATTTGAGCCTTTACTAGAGCAAATTTCCAGAGATATACAGAAAAAGAAGAGTACTATTGTGAGCAAAGAGCGCGAGCTTGAACTTCTGACAGAGGAAAGTGTTGCCGTCGAAGCCTCAGAAAGCAGGATTTCGGCCCTGGATATTCAAGCAGCAACTAATTCCAAGGAAATAGATGACTGTGATGCGAATATTTCGACATACCAGGCTCAAATCAAGGAGTTGCAGTCGAAGATTGAAGCGGAAGAAAAGAAGAAAATTTCTATTCAACAGAGGTCTTCACTTTCTGTAGAGAACGCACTTCGATCTGAGGCAACCTTGGCTATTGAACACTTGGAGAGGGTTCAGAAACATGACGAAGCAGTTAAGAGGCTAACTGAAGAAGAAACCCTTTTAGATACCAGATTGAGGCATGCCAGAGCAGCCTTTGAGAGGCTTAAAGCTTCTTTTGTAATTTAATTTTCCATCCGTATTCTGACAGCATTTTGCTCGACCTGTATTTTGACAATCTTTCTTGGCATGAGTGCCATGTTTATATCTTCTCTGTAGCGACCGAAGAATCCGGAGGAGGGATCCTTCGTTGCTTTTGAACAATGGAGCCGCCATCAATATTTATTTTTAGGAAAACATTGAAAAAACCTTTGTTTTTGGGTTCGTGGGTCGATTAAGTGCGGGGAAGGTACTAGCACCCCGCAACATCCTAAAAAAGGTTACCTTTTAATTTAATGTGTAGAAAAAATTAGTTTAAAGAAAACATTTTAATTTACCCTTTTTATTAATTACAAAAAAACACGGAAAGGAAGACTTAATAAAAAAATTAGTTTTTTGCGCTTGACAGGAGTGGGCCCCCGCTCCTACGTATCTCCGGGTGCGATGGAGAAATCAAAGCTACGTAGTTCTTGGGTAGAAAATATTTGTGTGTTGGTGTTTTTTATTTATTGAAAACTTTGCGAAAACGGGAGACCGTTCACGGTGACCAAACAGATAAATCCAGAGTGGTCACCACTAACGACTTTATTCGAAAAAAGAAAGCATTCACAGCGTCAAACGAGCTAAGCCCAGAGTGACCGCTATAGACAACCGGTTTGTGATTGAGCGTTTGTACGTTTGAAAACGTGCTTACCGGGAAGCGTGATAAAAAAGGAGTCGAAATTATGTTTATACTTTATTAACTAAAAAAAAGAAGTTTAGGCGGATGTTTGCGATGATCAAACGAGTAACCTCAGGGTGATCACCGCTACTAATCCGCTGTGAAAAAAGGAAGGTTAGTCCTAACGGTCAAACAAGCAAGGCTTAGAGTGACCACTAGTAACAACCTATTTTTTTGCGCGAATTCGATTTTTCGAAAGAAAAAAAAAAAGAACGGTTCGGAAGCATCACGTTGTGAATAAAAGCGGAGTAGGTGATAAAAGGGGGGTGCAAATAATAAAGGAGTTGTATTAAAAAGGGAGGTGTGAATAGCGTTTTGACGCTAGAAACAGCCGTTGAAGGTGCGAGTAGCGTTTTGACGCTAAAAAAACGGTTGATTGATTTCTTTTTTTTTATTCTACTCTAGAACACGTGATTCTTGAAGCGCTTTTTTTCTTAAAAACAGAACCTAGACTAAACAAGCCTGGTGTTTTGAAAACAGATTATGGAGAAAAATTCTTTTGTTTTTTTGTTGTCATAGTTATTATTTAATAAAAGGGGGCCTTTTTACTTTTTTTTTTTGAAAAAAAAGACTTTTGTTATTATATATATTTTTTAGAAAAGGGTAGTGACATTAGTAACCATTTCCTTCAAGAAAATATTTTTTATTTTAAAAAAGGTTTATTTTTAATCCGAAAATAAAAAAAGGAACACATTTTTTTAACACTTTTTTTTTAGGTTTATTTTAAATCCGAAAATTAGTACCTAAATAAAAAGGAACACATTTTTTTTAACACTTTTTTAGGTTTATTTTAATCCGAAAATTAGTAACTAAATAAAAGGAACACATTTTTTTTTAACACTTTTTTTTTTAGGTTTATTTTAAATCCGAAAATGAGTAACCATTTAAAAAAAAACAACATTTTTTTTATCACTTTTATTTAATCCGAAAATTAGTAACCATTTTTTTTTTAAAAAAAGAACATTTTTTTAATCCGAAAATGGCAATATCAAAACATCAATAATAACAGCAACATATATATCTATAAAAACAGCAATTAAACTAAAAAAAAAGCAATGATATGTTCAAGAAAAAAAAGCAACCAATATTTATAAAAACAGCAACTAATATTTATAAAAAAGTCAATAACTAATATTTATAAAAAAACAGCAACTAATATAAAAACGTGACAACAACAAAAAAAAACAAAAAAACAGCAACTAATATTTTTTTAAAAAAACGTGAACAACAA